>JAJJWW010009723.1:0-49485 GCA_023531295.1 Papaver armeniacum
AATCTAAGAATAAATGATTAAATTTTTTTTTTTTTTTAATTATAATAAAATAATAAAAATAAAAACAAAATCTAAAAAAAAACAAAGTACTAAAATAAATAATAATACTAAAATAAAATAAAACAACTAAAAGCTACCGATCGCCTCCCGGCAGCGGCTCAAAATTTGATGCGCGTTGCTTACACAAAGAAATTAATTACTTCTTTCCACACTATTAATCGGTAATATAATGGCAAGGAGTTCGTTCTCACGAAGAGAGGGAGTTTTTAGTTGTTTAAAAAGTAACCAAAAGGGGGTTTTTAGATTTTAAATCAAAGTAATTGACAAAAGAAAATATAAAAGATTTGTTGTAAATTATAAGAAGAAAGAAGACTAGGGAATCACATCGAACCGAAACTTAATTGAATACAAGTTTATCTATTGTTGAATTTATATTGTTACCAACCGTAGAATAGCAATAAGCTCGCTATCCCTTGATTCCCGTTGTCACCGGATACTGGAAGCGCCACTACCAGTTTCTATCCAAATAACCCACCAAGAATAAGCTCTCGAGGTGTAGATTAACGAATGCTTTACACTCGTGAATCAAAGTTGATCCTAGCATCGACGCATAGGCTCGGCCTCGCTTACTAGTGTTATCTTTATACACAATCGCTTAAATGTAATCCCTCTATCACTCTTTATGATTTACTACTTATGTAAAGAATTGAGTGACAATTACATGTATCACCAACCCCAATACTAGTAGAAGAATTATTGATTGGTTAATTTAATTGATCACTTTAAATAACCCCTCAATATTCTTAAACATTAAAAATAATAAAGATAATCAACAAATAAATAAAACTTGAAATAAACTTGGTTTAAGAAATTAAAGCTTCATTGTTCAGACTTTGAAATCATCCCTAATCAAAAAGAAGTTTAGCTACTCATAGCTAAAAAGAATTCTACAAATAAATAAAAGAGAAAGAATAAAAATAGAATTAAATATAAAAACTCACAAGAAAAGCCAGGGAGCAAAACTTTATTTCTATTCGTCTTCTAGCTAGAGAAAAAGAATAATAAAAGAAGAAGATGATATTTTTCCATTGGGTTTTGACTCCTATTTATAGCCTTCAAAAACCCTAGGAAATCCAAAATACTCGTGCAAGATAAGGATGCAAAAGTCGGTGATAGTTATCCCACTCGATAATTGGGTGCAACAAGTACACTCTAGTGGCGCGTAGAGCTTCGATCCGTTCGATCCTCCGAGAAATCCTTATATCTTCATCTCGCACCATCCACCTATCCAACTTCAATGGACCAAACACACACAATCAAGACCTTTCTCTACGCGTCGAGCCGGGCGAAGCGTGTTTTTCTTCCTTCTTTTTTTCTTTTCTTCGCAAGTACAGCAGTAGGGCCCACACACTTCTTCTCCTCCAATCACGTGCTCACCAGTTCTCTCTTCTCTTAACCATCGTACGGCTTTTGACTTCCGGTGGATGACGTCATCTTCCTCGTCGGCAAATGGCAGAGGGCACCGGCTCGCTCCATTAACTCCGTTTCGATCGCCAACATGCAAACTCGAGCACCACCTTCAATGGCAAGATCACCATTACCGCAAAGAAGAAAAGTCGATCATTGATACGATCAACTCCATCAATCTCGATCATCTCCATCGAGCATCAAGACTCCCTCTCGTTGTCGATCCTAAACAGCTCAACTTCCATGAATCACCACCTAGTTCTCCATGGCATCATTATCCTCACCGACAAGACTCCATCACTTCCTCGCCGAGCTCGAGTTCTCTCACAATGATCGATGATAGTCCCTATTCTTCCACAACATCACCGACCCTCATCGTTATCACGATCAATCATTCTTCGTTAACCAAAGAACAACTAATGATCACAACACCAGCTTCTCTCATCACTGCCCGATAATGGCAGCAGCCTCGTTCTCTGTTTTCTATCTTGAATTATCGAAATCAGACAACAACCCATACTTTCTGTCGTCCCCAGGAACCCAATGATGTCCACAAAAGCTTAAAATCTCTTCTGCCAAAAATCGATCACCATCGTGATCATCATGATCATCAGCATCACGAGCACCGGCTGCCATTACTTGTGTGTTGTTTAGGAATAAAGAAGATGAAGTGCCCTGAGTAATAAGTTGGGTGTCTTTAGTATTATTTGAACTTTGGCAGCCCCCTATTATAAAAGACTGGACTCCCTTTAGCACTTCTCTTGAACTTGACTCGCTTCTTAATAATGACTACCCCTTAACGTACAAATAAAAGCAATAGTACTTCCCGATAAAATGACCATTTTGCCCTTTGCTTATGAGTTCTTGTTTTGCTCATAACTTCTTCATACGAACTCAGAATGACTCCGTTCTTTCGCCATTGTCTTCATCTTCTCGTCCTCTACACAATGAAAAGTAGAAATCTTGTATTTGAACGAGTTCCAATTGGTCTTTGGCCTTTCTCCACTTGTAGCTAGCTTCTTTTCTTGCACAATTAAGTGCAAATTCACTTCTTTTGGATGATTTCCCTAACAAAACACAAATAAAAGAAAACAAGCGTAATATACAATAATTTGCAAGAAAACCAACACATACTAGCATGGAACTGACACTAAATATATGTGAAATATGCACTTATCAAATTCCCCCACACTTGCCTTTTGCTAGTCCTCGAGCAAACTAAACTAGACTACAACAACTCCATTTCGCCGAGGATACTAAGCTATTTTTAGCGGAATGTAACAAGCCTTTAAACCCCTAGGTGTCCCTAGTGGACGAGTTATAGTCTCGTGAGGGCTTACGAGAGGTATACCCACAAAACCTACTCCAACTTCAAAGCTGCCCAGCCTTCCCAAGCATCCAAAGAGCTATGAGGACATAGAGTTTCTCGTGATGCTAGTAATAAGAAGTTAGAAATACCAAAGAACATATTCTCATTCTTAAATGTTGAGTGAGAAATAACCACACCATAATGAGAGAACGCGTGTTTGAGAGCGATCAATAAGCATTTCGCCTCGACTTCTGCCTCACTTAAAAGGATTTTATGATAATTGCACTCAATAAGACAGCTTTTTTATGGGTCTCACATGTGTGTAGGTAGGAATGAAGATAGAAATCCTACACACGTTGAATGGTGGGAAGGAAACCTTCCGAAATACTTCTGGAGACTCCACAAAATCGTGGAAAACAAAGATATTTTTCTGATGATCTCTAAGAAAGGAAATCAACCATTATTATCGAGGATGGGAGTACTTACCACCTTCACATCTGATTGCAACGATGAAAGCACCACTCACAAAGATCCAATAGAAACGCCTCTCCTTCGCTGCCTTCTTCATCTTCTTGGTCTTCGTCTTCGGTCTTCAACTGCTGATGATAATCTCTTGAACTTCGTAGAACTCTGACATTTTGTAACTCTCTTCCCTTCAATTTCCTTGTTGCTTGAAACTTCTTTATAAATTTTTCTTCCCCATGGCTTTATTGAACAAATAACAACCTAATGCAAATCTTTTTGTATTTTTTTTTTTTTTTTTTTTTTTTCATTTTTTTTTTTTTCTTCTATTTTTTTTTCATTTTTTTTTTTTTTTTTTTTTTTTGTTCAAGACAAAAAGATTGCAACTAAAAAAATAATAACGAAATTAAAATTAACATGGCCATAAAAGAAGTACTTTACCACTTTGATCTTCACAACTTGTATTGTCTTCGTATCATAAACTTCAATAATTCTCATCTTTTGATTTTCTTCGCTCTTGCAAATAAGTCTTCATACTTGGATATAATTTATGCTCCTTATGTATAAGTCTTCAACATATATGTAAAAAATCACTTGTTTGTTGCTTTACTTGGATATGAAATTTTGCTCTTCCTTGAATTGTTGCTTGTAAACCTCAAACGTCTTCAACTTTCCTTGTAGATTTTGATGTCGCTCCCTTGTTGATGATGATGGTGTTTCTATGGATCTGTTGGTGGAGAGAGAGAGAATGGTGCTAACTGCAAATCAAACTACAAGAAGGTGGTGTTCATCTATTGACGTCACCCTTATGATTGACAAAATTAGCACTCAAGAGATCAAAGAGTAGTGCTTCTATTGGTGGGAGGTTGGGTAGCTCACCATTCTACCCTTTAATTAACGTACGGTGACACACACTCAAAAGAAAGCTCTTTAGTCAGCTACAAAGAAATTTGGTCTGGTGCCTCTGTTGATTTGAAAATAGGTAGTCTCCACTAATGATTGATCAGCAACTCTAATAATGCATTTCTCCTCGCTCCTAATTTGCATCAGAAGATGATTAAATCCATTATTTAACACTCTAACAAGCAAGAAATACAACGTGGTTCCCTAACACTTCCAAGTTCAGTTATGTCGGTCAGAATCTCTATGTAAACATACCTAGAAGTATGCTAGTGACTCTAAAATCTCTACAAGTTGGAGGTTTTTTATGCAAAAATTTGACTCAAAAAGGCTAAAAACTCTATATGCAAAATATCCAAACACTCCCCCACACTTAAACTTTACATTGTCCTCAATGTAATTGACTCTTCCTAAGTAAAGTCAAGGTGGAAATCAAAATATGATATGAAAAGCTAAGAAAACTAAAAACAAAAGATAGAGATACAAAACCGATGGGTTGCCTCCCATTTAGCGCTTAGTTTTACGTCCTCAGCCCGACTTGGCATTCTCCAAATTACTTCTCCAGAGGAAGTAAATCACGAAGCTCAATCTCATCAACATCCACTGTAGTGAAGTTCTCGTAGTATGGCTTCAGTCTATGGCCGTTGATCTTGAAAACTTTCCCAGTTTTTAGACTAGTTATTTCAACTGCACCATGAGGAAAAACATTAGTAACAACAAATGGTCCCACCCATCGGGACCTTAGCTTGCCAGAAATAACTTAAGACGAGAATTAAATAAAAGAACTTTTTTGCCCCACAACAAAACTTTTTCGAGAAATCATTTTGTCGTGGAATAACTTCGTCTTTTCCTTGTATATACGAGAGCTCTCATAAGCATCATTACGTATCTCCTCCAGCTCATTTATTTGTAGCTTCCTTTGTTTCCCAGCTTCATCATACTCCATGTTGTACATTTTTACCGCCCAAAAAGCCTTATGCTCAAGTTCAATCGGGAGATGACAAGTTTTTCCATAAACCAATCGATATGGAGACATACCAATTGGTGTTTTATATGCCGCTCTATACGCCCAAAGTGCATCATTCAGCCCAAGCTCCAATCTTTTCTTGTAGTATTGACGAGTTTTCTCCGTAATGGACTTGATCTCGCGATTTGAGATTTCAGCTTGCCCACTAGTTTGTGGGTGATACGGCGTGCCAACCTTGTGTGTAATGTTGTACTTCTTGAGGAGAGCATGGAAGGATTTCTTGAAATGCGAACCTCCATCACTGATAACCACTCGTGGTGTACCATATCTAGAGAAAATATATTCCTTCACAAACTCACAAACAACTTGAGAATCATTAGTAGGGGTGGCTTTAGCTTCCACCCATTTAGAAACATAATCCACAGCAAGAAGTATATAATATTTTCCATTCGAATTAACAAAAGGGCCCATAAAATCAATACCCCACACATCGAAAATCTCTACATGAAGAATTGTGTGAGTGGCATTTGATTTCGAGCACCTAGATTGCCCGTTCGTTGACATCTATCACAAGATTTGCAAAAGCATATGCATCCTCGAATAGGGTAGGCCAATAAAAGCCACTCAAGAACTTTGAGAGCGGTGACGTTTAGAACCAAAGTGACCACCGCATGCATAAGAATGACAAAAAGATAGAATTGATTGAAATTTAGAGTTAGGTACGCACCGCGGGATAACCGATCAAGACCGTATTTCCACAAGTAGGGCTCATCCCACACATATCTTTGTTTGGCTATTTTCTTAAGCTTTAACTTTTGAAAATTAGACATCGTACTAGGTACTTTCCTTGTAACCAAATAGTTTACTATATCAAGCATACCAAGGTGTTGATTCTTCAATTGAGAAAAGTTGTTCGTCCGAAAACGATCTTGTAAGGGAAGTTCTTCTTCTGATACAACAAGTCTACTAAGATGATCCGCAATAAGATTCTCGATACCTTTCTTATCTCTCGATTTCAATATCGAATTCTTGCAAAAGCAAAAGAATCCATCTTATGAGTCTTGGCTTGGCCTCCTTCTTTTTCAATAGGTACCGAAGTGCCGCATGATCGTAATATACAATCACTTTTGTACCCACTAAATATGATCTAAATTTTTCTAAGTGCAAATACTATAGCCAAAGAACTCTTTCTCGGTGGTTGAATAATTGATTTGAGCCTCATTAAGGGTCCTTGATGCATAATAAATCACATGCGACCTCTTGTCTACTTTCCGACCTGCAATGCCTCCGATCGCATAATCACTTGCATCACACATTAACTCGAACGACAAACTCCGGTCGGGTGACTTAATAATTGGTGCAGTAGTCAACATCTCCTTCAATTTATCAAAGGCATCCTTGCACTCCCGATCGAAGTTAAAGGAAACCTCCTTTTGCAGCAATTTGCACATCGGCATTGAGATTTTGGAGAAATCTTTGATAAACCGCCTATAAAAACCGCATGACCAAGAAACGAGCGAATCTCCTCACCGAAGTGGGGTATTGTAAGTTTCTAATCAGGTCTATCTTTGCTTTGTCCACCTCGAGCCCTTGAGAGGACACGATGTGACCGAGCACTATACCATGGTTTACCATAAAGTGGCATTTCTCCTACTTTAAAACAAGATTAGTGTCTATGCATCTTTTAAGAACAAGTTCAAGATTATTTAAACAAATATCAAATGAATCACCATAAACACCGAAATCATCCATAAATACCTCAATGATGTTTTCCACGTAGTCGAAAATATACCGACCATACATCTCTCGAAAAGTGGCAGGCGCATTGCAAAGACCAAATGGCATTCTTCTATATGCAAATGTACCGAAAGGGCAAGTAAAGGTAGTCTTCTCTTGATCCTCCTGCAATAACGATTTGATTGTATCCCTAACAACCATCCAAAAAGCAATAATGAGAATGTCCCGCCAGCCTCTCTAACATCCGATCAATGAAAGGCAAAGGAAAGTGATCCTTGGGTAGCCGAATTGAGCTTTCGTAGTCTATGCACACTCGCCATCCAGTTTGAACTCGTGTAGGAACAAGTTCATCATCTTGGTTTCTAACAAAAGTGACACCTCGATTTCTTAGGCACCACTTGCACCGGACTAACCCACTTGTGTCGAAATTGGGTAAATCACCCCCACACTTAGTAATTTGAGGATCTCTTTCTTCACGACCTCCATCATTGGGGGGTTAAGCCTACGTTGAGCATCACGTATCGCTTGCTATCATCTTCCATAAGGATTCTATGCATGCACATTGATGGACTAATGCCTTTAATGTCAGCAATTGTCCAACCAATGGCCGTTTTGTGCTCCTTCGTAACCCGAAGTAGACGTTCTTCTTGTATAGCATTGAGATTCTTTTGCAATAATCACCGGAAGCTCCTCTTTATCACCCAAGTAAGCATACTTTAAGTGATCGGGAAGAGGCTTCAATTCTAGCTTAGGTGCTCGCACAATAGAAGGTAAAGGAACCTCATTAGTTACAAGTAAAGAAATATAAGAGATATTACCTGTTCGAGCTTCTTGTAATGTTGTTAAAGCACCACACATCTCCACTATCTCTTTGACTAGTTCGACGTCCACATTCGGCTGCCCATGAACGTCCAAATCAATGCTATTTCGCAACACTACTCCAAGTTCGTCTTCATTGCTCAAATCAAACATTTGTTGTGCCAATGAACCAATAACATCAATAGAGAAAGCGGAGTGCACATCACTAGATAACGCATGGCCTCAAATATGTTGAAGCGAATTATCTCTTTATCAAATTCCATAGTGAGTGTACCATTGTCCACATCAATCTTCGTCTTTGCAGTTTTCATAAACGGTCTCCCAAGAAGTAACGAAGTAGATGAACAATTTTCTCCATTTTCCATATCCACAATGTAGAAATCAACCGGAAAAATTAACTGATTCACTTGAACTAACACGTCCTCCACGACTCCCTTAGGATATATATTGGACTTGTTTGCCAATTGAATAGTAATCTTTGCCTCTTTTAAAGGTCCAAGATTCAAAGAATCATAAACATCGGCTGACATAACACTTATGGAAGCTCCCAGATCAAGTAAAGCACGTTCAAATCGTCGGTTACCAATAGTAATTGGCACTGTAAAACCACCAGGATCTTCACACTTAGCAGGCATCTTCTTCAGTAACATAGCTGTAGCACTTTCGCCCACCTGAGTAATTTGATTAGCAATCAACTTATCCTTCCTTGTGCATAAATCCTTCAAAACCTTGGCATACCTGGGTACGGTTCGATGGCCTCAATAAATGGAATGTTGATTTGTATCTTGCTGAAAATATCCATGATCTCCTTGTCTTGAGCTTGCTTCTTTGACTTGGCAAAACGACTAGGGAAAGGAGGTGGTGTGGTAAAGGTGGGAACTGTGTCCTTAGGTTGGCCGTTTGAGGTTGGCTTCTCCTTTGGTACGGTTTCCGCTTCTACTTCCTTCTCAATGTCGTCATGAACCACATGTTGTTGTTGTTGTGGTTCTTCAGTTTTGTCTCCACTTCTTAGAGTTACGGCATTGACCCGCTTCTCTTGGATTCACAAAAGGTTGTGATGGTAACTTTGTTGATGTTTGTGTTTTTAGCAGATTCATATCGTCGCCATTTGCCCCATCTCGCATTTGTAAGTCTCTAACATTACATCGATTTTGATCATTCTTTTGTTGATATTGTAGGTTTTGTTGCAAGATAACATCTTGTTTTTGAGACATTCCCTTTTGTTCTTGCATCATAACCTTCAGCATCTCCTCTAAACTGGAACTCTGAGTTTGTTGTTGAGTTTGAGGTCGGAGTTGTGATTGTTGAAAACCACCTTGTCTCGCATATGGATTAGAGTCGCAGCTTGCTTGTTCGCATAATCGAAATTTGGGTGATCTTTCCAACCAGGATTATAAGTATTAGAGTAAGGATCATATCTTGGCCTCTCGATTAGGAAATATAGCATTTACCTCGGCATCCTCTTCATATGAAGGAACAATCTGCAGATGCTATACGTTGTACCATTTTTTCCATATTACTCATTCGTTGCTCCATGTGTGAAGAATCTCCCATCTCACTAACTCTTCTAACCACCGATGAATCTCTAGTATAAAATTGCTGCGTATTTGCAGCCATGCTCTCAATCAAACTAGTAGCCTCCTCGATAGCTTTATTAGCCGTTGCACCACCGCTAGCCGCATCAATCAAGTGTCTCTCATGCGGTAGTAACCCCTCATAAAAGTGTGTAATGATAAGTTGTGGTGGTATTTGATGATGTGGGCAACTCGCCAACAATTTCTTGTACCTCTCCCAATAGTCATACAAAGATTCTCCAGAAATTTGTACAATGCCACTAATCTCCTTGCGAATAGATGCGCCTTTAGAAGCAGGAAAATACTTTTCCAAAAATGCCTTTTTTCATTCCGGTCCATGTGGTAATACTTCCAGCAGGGAGATAATAGAACCATGAGTCGCTTGGTCCGTTAATGAAAATGGAAAAGCTTGTAGAAAAGTCGTATCATCATCATCATCGCTCTTTTCATACTTCTAACCGTATTCTCGAAACCGCCGCAAGTGTCGATTAGGATCTTCACTGGTAGTCCCTTGAACTTTGGAACCCAATGAAGAAGGCTTGACTTAAGTTCCACTGTGTCATTTAGAGTAATACACATTGGTTGAGATTCCAAACATGGTGATGTTAGATCTCTCAACGTCTTCCTCTCTGGAGGTGGAGGTGGAGGTGGTGGAGGTGGTGGATCTATCTCTGTTGCCTCAGTATTAACCATCTCTTCTGTAGAAGGTTCTAGTTGTAACTGCTGACGTGCTTGAAGTACTGTTCCTTTACGAGTTTGAATTCCGCACCTTAGATAATCCCAATCTTTCGGTGCCAGAGATTAAATACCTGAAACCAAAAAAAAAAAATCTAGAGCAAAATCTAAGAATAAATGATTAAATTTTTTTTTTTTAATTATAATAAAATAATAAAAATAAAAACAAAATCTAAAAAACAAAGTACTAAAATAAATAATAATACTAAAATAAAATAAAACAACTAAAAGCTACCGATCGTCCGGCAAGAATGGCGCTACAAAATTTGATGCGCGTCGCTTACACAAGAAATTAATTACTTCTTTCCACACTATTAACTCGGGTAATATAATGGCAAGGAGTTCGCTCTCCACGAAGAGCAGGGGAGTTTTTAGTTGTTTAAAAAGTAACTAAAATGGGGTTTTTAGATTTTAAATCAAAGTAATTGACAAAAGAAAATATAAAAGATTTGTTGTAAATTATAAGAAGAAAGAAGACTAGGGAATCCTTCACACATCGAACCGAAACTTAATTGAATACAAGTTTATCTATTGTTGAATTTATATTGTTACCAACCGTAGAATAGCAATAAGCTCGCTATCCCCCGATTCCCCGTTGTCACCGGATACTAAGCGCTCGACTACCAGTTTCTATCCAAATAACCCACCAAGAATAAGCTCTCGAGGTGTAGATTAACGAATGCTTTACACTCGCAGGAATCAAAGTTGATCCTAGCATCGGACGCATAGGCTCTACCGCTTACTAGTGTTATCTTTATACACAATTGCTTAATGTAATCCCTCTATCGCCTCTTGCGATTTACTACTTGTGTAAAGAATTGAGTGACAATTACACGTATCACCAACCCCAATACTAGTAGAAGAATTATTGATTGGTTAATTTAATTGATCACTTTAAATAACCCCTCAATATTCTTAAACATTAAAAATAATAAAGATAATCAACAAATAAATAAAACTTGAAATAAACTTGGTTTAAGAAATTAAAGCTTCATTGTTCAGGACTTTGAAATCATCCCTAATCAAAAAGAAGTTTAGCTACTCATAGCTAAAAAGAATTCTACAAATAAATAAAAGAGAAAGAATAAAAATAGAATTAAATATAAAAACTCACAAGAAAAGCCAGGGAGCAAAACTTTATTTCCCACTGTTTCTGTCTTCTAGCTAGAGAAAAAGAATAATAAAAGAAGAAGTTGATATTTTTCCATTGGGTTTTGACTCCTATTTATAGCCTTCAAAAACCCTAGGAAATCCAAAATACTCGTGCAAGATAAGGATGCAAAAGTCGGTGATAGTTATCCCACTGATAATTGGGTGCAGCGCGGTACACTCTAATGGCGTGCGTAGAGCTTTCCGATCCGTTCGATCCTCTCGAGAAATCCTTATATCTTCATCTCGCACCGTCCACCTATCCAACTTCCATGACCCGAAACACACACAATCAGCACCTTCTCTCTACGCGTCGAGCCTGCGTAAGCGTTTTTTCTTCCTTCTTTTTTTCTTTTCTTCGCAAGTACAAAGCAGTAGGGCCCACACACTTCTTCTCCTCCAATCACGTGCTCACCCAGTTCTCTTCTTCTCGTAACCATCGTACGGCTTTTGGACTTCCAGATGACGTCATCTTCCTCGTCGGCAAGAAATGGCGAGGGCATCGCTCGTTCCATTAACTCGTCGACTTCGCCAACAATGCAAACTCGAGCACCACCTTCAATGGCAGTATCACCATTACCGCAAAGAAGAAAGTCGATCATTGATACGATCAACTCCATCAATCTCGATCATCTCCATCGAGCATCGAGCTCCCTCTCGTTGTCGATCCTAAATGGCTCAACTTCCATGAATCACCACCTAGTTCTCCATGGCATCGCTTTTTATCCTCACCGACAAGACTCCATCACTTCCCCCATCGAGCTCGAGTTCTCGTCAATGATCGATGACGGTCCCCGTTCTTCCACAACATCACCGACCTCATCGTTATCACGATCAATCATTCTTCGTTAACCAAAGAACAACTAATGATCACAACACCAGCTTCTCTCATCACGCCCGATAATGGCAGCAGCCTCGTTTCTCTCATTTTTTTCTATCTTGAATTATCGAAATCAGACAACAACCCATACTTTCTGTCGTCCCCAGGAACCCAATGATGTCCACAAAAGCTTAAAATCTCTTCTGCCAAAAATCGATCACCATCGTGATCATCATGATCATCAGCATCACGAGCACCGGCTGCCATTACTTGTGTGCTGTTTAGGAATAAAGAAGATGAAGTGCCCTGAGTAATAAGTTGGGTGTCTTTAGTATTATTTGAACCTTGGCAGCCCCCTATTATAAAAGACTGGACTCCCTTTAGCACTTCTCTTGAACTTGACTGCCCTTTAACTGTAATGACTACCCCTTAACGTACAAAAGGGGTGCCAATAGTACTTCCCGATAAAAATGACCATTTTGCCCTTTGCTTATGAGTTCTTGTTTTGCTCATAACTTCTTCATACGAACTCAGAATGACTCCGTTCTTTCGCCATTGTCTTCATCTTCTCGTCCTCTACACAATGAAAAGTAGAAATCTTGTATTTGAACGAGTTCCAATTGGTCTTTGGCCTTTCTCCACTTGTAGCTAGCTTTTCTTGCACAATTAAGTGCAAATTCACTTCTTTTGGATGATTTCCCTAACAAAACACAAATAAAAGAAAACAAGCGTAATATACAATAATTTGCAAGAAAACCAACACATACTAGCATGGAACTGACACTAAATATATGTGAAATATGCACTTATCACCAACAGCATCACTCCATGTTAGTTTTGGTCTTGGCATGTCCGCGAAATCTTCGAGCGACTTTCCAGATTCACGCAGCTGCTCATCCAAAAGGTATAACCCATAATCAAATATTTGCTCATCTGTTGGCTTCTTGATATTATACTTCATGTGTAGTTTAAAATGCAAATCATCACATATGTGTTTCCTAAACTTTGACCACAGAACGTCTGGTTGATTAGGATTGCAGTCACAAAGAATTATCTTGAAAAGTTTTCTTAGCTGGACCCCAGTTTTCATCACTGCTGCCTCTTCTAAACACTTAGACCATTCATTGTCATCTCCTAAAATTCCTAGTGCAACGCATGCTCCTTTAAACGTATGATGCAGTTTCCTAGAATCACCATCCCCAACAGTTTTCAGCTTGTCAAATGAATCGCACCCTACAATCGTTAGTAATAACCGCATGTAGTACAATTCACCGCATTAGACCGATGAAGTACATCCTTGCAATTGCAAAACCCTGTTTCCTTTCTTTCCATTCTTTCTTGTCCCATACAAAATGTTGTGGGAACTCTTGATAAGTATATGCCTTGGCGGTGGGATGCTTGCAATAATACTCGAAGAACCCCATCAATGTTGACTTGTAGTTTTTTGCAGCAACAGTGACCCTGTCCATTGACTTATTTGCATCATAAACAAACCTCTGTTGGTTGGGAAGATGAATAGCCAAGCGAACTACATTAGTTTCTTCCTGATGCATTGAGTGCCCATATAAACGCCACGCAGCCTCAGGTGCCCCAATATATCTTGCATCAATATATTGTTGTACCTCATCACACTCACCAACAATTAGTGTTGCACGATCGTGTCCTTTATAGATATATTTGTGTATATATTTAACAGCCCTTACACCCACTACAAATCTCAACATTAATGTGGCAATTGAACATCCTTGACAGGTAAGGATTGTATGGAACAACATTTGTGTTGTTCGCTTTGTATCCAAATGGACCAATACCTCCTTCCCATTGTCGCGGCGACGATATCATCGGATATCCGCCTTCGTCCATACTTGTACACTCGGATGTTTTTTTTGGATAACCTCCGCCGCATTTTCCATTTTTCATGCACATGGAGTCCACACCACATGGACCATGCACCATGCATTTCCTGACAGTCTCAAACAAAGCTGGATCTGTTTCTTCATCTGGAAATTCGGCACTGACAAATTTATCAACCTGTTCAACTGTCTTTATTTTCTCAGGGCCATCCAAGAATATAAGAGCATGCATGTGAGGTAAACCACGTTTTTGAAATTCAATTGTGAACACATGAGCAACCACCTTTCCGAACACATTCCCTTTCTTTATTTCTTTCATCAACTTGTCTCTCTTTAGCTCGAATAAACGTGCTATGAGATCTGGACGATCCGACGCATATTGATGTGGTTCAAGCGCATCTTGAATTTCGGCCCAACGCGGATTTGCGGTCATTGTTAGGAAGATATCTGGATGATGATTAAACCGGGTAATGGCCATTGAATCTTGATAAATCTCATACATATGCCTAGGACCACCAATAAAATTCGATGGTAATACGTATGGCTTACCCAAGTCTTTGGGAGTTAGCCCGGATTCCGCTGAGGCCTTTATATGTTCATACGAATCTGCTCGCAGCTTATCTTGGTTGATCTTAAGATAAAACAGACGGTTCTGTTCTGTTGATGCCCAAGAAGTTTTTTTGCTCTTAGGATGGTAGAATACTCGCTTAGGCGCTTAAATAGACGAAAACTGTGAAATTGTTTCAGAGTTAAACGTTTAGTAGTATGTTTTCCCTTTGGTCCACCGCTTCATATCGATGCCAACCCATCTCGCCGTATGGAAACAAGAAACATAATGCAGGGCAAGTATGCAGGGTGACACTCTGAAATACGTTTTAATCCATTTCTCCCCTTGCGGTGAAGTATTATATCTCTCGAAGTCGCTTCGAGAACCATCTTCGGGTAATATAACAGAGATTTCGTCGGCCGTTGGTAGGTTATAACGCCTTTCATCTGTAGATTCCTCGTAGTGCATGATGACTTTGACACTGTTGTCTGTGGAGTCAGCATTGCTCAGAAGTTCTCGTGCCTGGGTAATATTTATCGCAAAAACATTATGTTCTCGAGATAATTTTTCGGACCTTTTAAGAACTTCTTTATCCAGTGGGATTCCGTTTTGCACGAACATCCAATGCCTCGATTTGGGTCATAGAAATACAACCGATGATAGATTGGGTCCTTACCCTCGTCTGGGTAGTAAAGTTCGGAATTATGTCGAAGTTCACCATGAATTGCAAAGCCTTTTGGGCCCTTCCCCTTCAGACCCTCTTATCCAGTTTACAACCAAGACGGTATAGGCATTTGAAGCATTGAACTCGCATGTGATCTCTCAGAAACCTCGATTCGGCATCGTATCCTTCAAGTAAATCCATTAGTTCTTTTGGAGGCTCCAGCAACGCAGGGAGTATTACTTTTCCTTTTGCAACATCTTGAAAATTTTGATTCTTCTTGGATGAGTCGGTTTTCCTCTCATCAATCCAATGCGTTGCTCACACATGAAGAACATTCTATATCCATTTTACCAAGGTAATGACGAACAGCCTGTTGCAAATTATTTTTTTGGTTTTCAATTTTGTCTATACCATCTTCCTCGTCATCTGAATGACCACAGAATTCATCGGAACCATCTGATGTAAAATCTTCATTAGCAATTGACCTGTACACCCAACAAATGTATATCCGAGCATTATCAGTTGCTTAAAGTAGAGTGATTGCAAAATTAAAACATGCTTGCTATATGTGTAATAGTCCTCAACTTGTTTGCACGTTTTACTAAATTTTAACTGAGAATCTTTCCCATTTCAGTACTCTATGTTTCAACTGAGAATCTTACTTAGGTTGTTTCACCTTTTATCAGGCGATGAAAACAATAGTCATTTGAGAAAACTGAAGAAAACAGCTGAGAACATTCAACTCTTCAAGGAAGAGTTGCTTGATATCTTAATGGAGTTTTCCACGTTGCCAGTCCAGTTCCTGTTGATCGCATAGTCAATCCTGAGGTATGCAATTTGCTTACACTTAATTCTAATTTACCGGGACTCTATCATATGTTCCATATTGGTAAAAAGGATGCTTTAACTGTCACATCCTCAGTCATTAGTAAACTTATGTCGTAGGTTGATACCAAGACCACTGTGATGGGGACACATAGTTGTTACGAACCCTGTGTCATCTGGACATTATTTTACCAATACTGGCTGAACAACATGAATCCGCATGAGTTTGAAGCTCACAGATTTTTCATTTTTTTCAGATAAACATAAGAAATATAAAGATGAACAATTATACAAAAAAAATGTTACGTTTTGATATAAGTTGATTCCATGGGCTCCATGGATGCGTCGTAGCTTGGAATGTTTGAACTCCCCTGCACCAGAATGCTTGAACTAACATGTACATTAATATACAATCAATTAGATGCTCCCAGCTGTCTGGTCCTGTGAATAATATGTTTAGGTATTTACCGGACTATCTGAGTCATCAATATTGTGGAAGTTGTTTGTGTTGCATATGCGCCTCCGTTTGGTATGGGTAGCCTATAAAATGTATAATTAATTTTGTCAGATGGCCAACAATTTATTTTTGTCTAGTCTTGAAATCTTGACATGTTGTATACCTCTTTGATCGATAAATCTCTCTTACGCCGAGATTTTTCTCGGACCTACTTGATTCTAAGTAAAACACCAAGAAAATAATGCCGTTAATTTAAAGTTAATTAGTACTGTTGTATATATGATTTCTTTTGTTAATTATGTAGCTTGGCAACTGCATATTCATGAACCCATCCTTATAAAAACAACCAGTGCAGAGAATGTGCAACTTCTACCGAGTATGCATTTGTTTGTTGTTCTGGATGCCCGCTACTCTGAATAAGTTGTTCCTGTTTTTTTTTCTCCCATCGTTTCAGCTGGCCCAAGGACCTTCTATTATAAAGGTTAAGATCGCTTTGATTCTGATTAAAAGACCATCAAAACAATGCAGTTAATATATGTAGTACGTCATTAGCAAATTATGTACTAATGTATGTATCCTCGCAAGAAGATCGCACATTCATGAACACATCAAATAAAAATACCCAATGCTTTACATTGATTGCAGAGAATGTGCAACTTTTACCAAGCCAGCATCTGTCCCGTTGTTTTGGATTCTCGCTACTCAGTATAAGTTGTTCTTGCCTTTTTTTCCCCATCGATTCTCGTTGGCCTAACGACCTTTTATTATTCAAAAAGTTAAGATCGTTGTGCTCTTGGGAACTTACTTGTTGGGCAACGCTTGGATTCGATTAAAAGACCATCAAAAAATCCAGTTATGTTGAATTGGTTTGTGAGAATAAGATCATGATGTCGATGTTAATTAAAGTTAGGGTTTCAAAATTAAAGTTAGGGGTTTTTTTGAGTATGCATCTATCTTGTTGTTCTGGATGATAGCTACTTCGATTCTGATGTTGTTCCTGTTTTTTTTTCTCCCATCGTTTCAGCTGGCCCAAGGACCTTTTATTACAAAGCTTAACATCAATGGCATCTGTCTGTTGTTCTGGAATCTCTGAATAAGTTGTTCCTGATTATTATTTTCCCATCGTTTCTGTTGGCCTAACGATGCTTTACTGCTAACGTTGAGATAAGCACCTTTTGGTGGCATACTTGCTGCAGGAACTGATTTAGAACGGAATTTTTCACTTCACCCTGAATATATTTTATTTGCCGTAACCTAAATCAAAGACTGGTAGAACTATTTTTATGGTAAAACTGTGAAGCGATATTAAGAACTGGTAGAATGCGGTGATATATATATATATATGGTAAATATCGTTCTTTTATGGTAAATAAGCGTGGCCCCCTTTCATTCCTAGCCGTCCAAGTCAAACGAAATCTGGATGATCCCGACCGCGAGATGACCCTCTCCGGCGAATCCTATCCACCGATTGACTCTTTGATCAAGGAGTCAATTACCACATCTTTTTGTAACAATGATTGATGCAAGCAACTGATTTTTCTTTCACATCTAAGGAGAAAGTCATTTAGCTAGAGTTTTGAGTAACATTTAGTAACAGATACGTCTACGTGCAACTTTACTATATACCAAAAGAAATTCCGCGACACTAATTGTTCTCTCTAAGTAGCAGTTAGGTTTGTCATCTAAGTAGCATTCAACAAAACTTAGACCACAGTAAACCAAAGATGTTGTATTATCCTTATAGAAGATGCTAAATCATATATGAGCATCACATTTCCTGAATTTGGTATTTGAGTTTTTATCTATATTTACCTTACTGAGATGAAATTCCAATTGGGAGAAGCAAGTCCTTTCTTCTATTTTTTCTTATACATGTCTCTCTTCTTCTTAAGCTCCGTTAGCTCTCTTTAATTCTTCATTCTCTTCCATCTCAATCTAGTTCGTAGCCTTTGGTTTCTTACCTTTTCCATCTTCCCACCCTTGTCTCGTCGGTTCGTCATTGATACACTGATGATAAACGAACAAATGTGAATCTCCATTTCAATATATGTAAAATGGTGGTTAATACGCCGACAAAATGTAACCGTAAAGATTGTATCTAACTAACTACAACACAATCTTGTGCTCACAACCCGTTTTCAAAATACTTAATATCCTTAACATAATATTTTTTGGTGCTGCCCAGGATAATGCAACACAATACATTATCTTCTTTGCTTCTTAGGACAACTCCTACCAAGTTTATGCACCAATTGATCAATATCGTATTGTGATTATAACATGTTGCCAAACCATTACTTTAGTTTAAGAAGAGGTTCATAAAACACTAACACCCAGTTAATATATTTCCACTCATTCTCGAACCCAAATAGCTAGCACATGTCTGAAACCGACCCATCTAAGCCAACTTTTTTCGTTGTCTCGCTTTGAATCCAACCGATAAGCTAAATAAAAGTTGACACCCAATTCGGAAACTAATAACCCATGCGTTGAGTGAGTGATTTATGAATTACCAAGAACACATAAATAAACATGAAACCCTAACAAAATAAGATTGTAATAACCACTGTATAGTTCCAAAATTGAAATTTTAGTTCTCGGATAGCCACAATGTTGCAGAAACTACTTAGTGGAAGCATTGTTACTCTTCCGAGATGCGAAGAAATGTATGTGAATAAAAAAAATGTACTATAATTTTGAACCACGGTTCAATTACCTTAAATCAACGAAATTTGAATTAGGCAGAACTCTCTTGCTCCCACCGACATCTCTCCAGGGGGACATACTCCTACGCATCCGTTACGATTGGATCGAGCTTCGGTCACATTCGAGTTTAAATAGAACAATTGATCCCTTAGAACCAGGTATATGGATCTCTTGCGAGGGATTTAAGTTCCAAGACCATACCATCAATGAGGAATCTGAATGTAAAAATTATTTGCATGATTAAGAAAAAGGCAATGATAACTTGGTTCCGGAAAATAATGATATACCGCACATTATCAATTGGGGTTGAGGATGTTGAATAGAATGAACAATGTTAGGGTGGTCAATTTCCACGTTTTCCAAGCAAAATAGTCGAGCACCTAGTAAACGTTGTAGTCTTTATGGACTATAACTGACGCGTACCACCTAGTAAGGTATGTAGTTCTTGTGGACTATAGCTTACGGCTACGTCACTTAATGGAGTGCGGAAAGGATAATATGCAACTGTAAAGATCTTAATATGTGCCAAAAAGAAGAAGAAAATATCTCTACCATGCAATATACTAAATGTTGTCACCTTCTTTAATACCCAGTAAAACCAATATGCAATTAGTCTTACCCAAATATTTAATCACACGGAGGCTTACTGCGGAGTAATCCACTCTAGTCGAAATTCAAAATAAAAGTGATCGAGAGGTTAAAAATCTCCAGGAAAAATAGTACCACAGAAATTTTGGATGCAATAATTGAAGCTAAAGTAAGGGGTTGCTGTAATTTGTGGACAGGGACGGCTAAAGCTATTAGAGCATACAATAAACAATTCGATCTTTAATTAGGATATATAATGGAGATAAGTTAGTTTATCTCTTTTAGGATCCTTTTGTCTTTTGTTTTCGTTCTTTCTGTAGCTCGAAGTCCCCCTATTGTTAGGCTCCTTATATTAAAACACGCAAACTGCTTAGAACCCCTTTTAGGGCAAAGGTACGGAGTAAGGCATGAACAGGCAGAAAATTTCAGCTGGGTTGAAAGAGAACAATGGTACCTGATGGAGATTTTCAGCTATTCCCTACTGCAATAGTTGAAAAATTGATAAGGAGCATGTGGTGGACTACAAAACACACACAAATTTGTAGTTGACAAATGAAGTAGCTTTTCCCACAGAGTAATGTCACCTGGTGATGCATGGGAAAAACATAGTTTTGAGTGCATAACCAAATAAGATGCCATAATTTCCACCGTAATCCACCATTCCTTTTCTTACCTCTTCATCCCTTAAGTGCATATCTATGCCATAATGTCAAACGATTAATCAATAAAAGCAACCGATGCAGTTTTGGATACATTAACTAATTCACGGATGATTCTTACCCCATTCAATTGAAAAAAACTGGATTATGCATGGGAAAATTTTATAAACTGAATTCAGTTAGTATATACTATATGTCTAACTGAACTTGTGTGCAAGGGCAACAAAGATCAAATAGATAAAAACTAACAGAGTTCAGTTTGTTTAAGTTGTATCTTTTCCTTTTCGGCACTCATGAAACATCTCCAGCAGTCGCCGAATGAACATATTTTACTATACATCAGCTTGAGCTAGTAGTTACACACTTACACGAACAGAGAATGCAATTTGGGAATGCATATAACATGTTGTCAGGAAGAACTTAACCGAACTACCTAATTGGGTACAGTAAAAACCTTCAGGCTTCATTGATTTCTCCCAGTATATTCCTGGAGGTTACCCACCTTTCATCACAGGCACTTCTGGTAGGAACAACAATTTAACTTCATTGATATTCAACAATTTAATTCACTGATACCTGTAAAACAAAGCTAATAATCTTCAAATTTAAATTTTTGTTGGACTACATTGAAAATCCCCTAAATTTACCATCAAATGTATGAAACCCTAAGACAAAATCAATTACTTATGCTAAAATCTCTTCTTACCTAAAACCCTTCAACTACGACTGAATCCGTAAAAGAAGATGCATATATTGTAAGCACTTGCAAAATCATGAGAAGATGATGCTGTGGTCAGTAAACCACTGTTGCTGCTCAAGAAGGAGGAGTATGTGAAGTTATAGACAGATTCTGGTGATGGTGTATGAGAAGATTTAAAGAACCAAGGAAGGGTTGAGTTATATCATCAATTAACCTCTATCTGCAACTCTACTACTACACGGCGGGAGAGGACGAAATAGTGGAGGAAATTTCTAGTTTAGGGGTTCTATATCATCGATCAAGCGTCGCCCTTATTTTTGTCGACAACAATAACCAAACATTACTACCATCCAAGTCATAGCTCGATCAGGATGATTTGACCACCGGATCGGGGTCCTCACAAACTCGTCCGCCTAATGACTCTCAAATCTCAAAGTCAAAGACCACCTTTTTTTATAAAAGGATTTACATTATGCACTCGTGTGCATCTTCTTTGGTTCGAAAATCTAAAGCCTAAATCGAGTATCGTTATTTTCCCCGGCGAGATTGGGGTATACCCAGACTAATTGGGGTATACCCAATAAGACAAAATAGGGTCATTTGGAAGTAAAATAAGCCACCCCTTAACCATATATTTTCTAAATGGCTAATAATACCCTTGTTTCATTAACACTAAAAATTCTAATCAGGTTAATAAATTGAGTTTAGATTGATTAATTGAGTAGATTAAAACTTATGAAATGAAATTTTGTTTTTGATTGAACTTATTTGAGAAGATTTTTGATGAAAAAAAATTGTTTTGAGAAAATCTTTTGCAACGAAATGAAAGCACACAACCCAAACACTTCTAAAAAGGATTGCAAAGGCTTGTTGTATGAAATCATACTCAAAATTAGATCAAAAATCAACACTTTCAATTCTGAAAGTATAAAAAGTCGGCAAGGTTGACGAATGAAGATCATGGCGGCCAAACTTTAGCCGGCATGATCTTCATTCGTCGACCTTTCCGACTTTATTTTTTTGACACACAAGAGACGACAGAAAAAATTTATTAGCCGACAAGGTCTTCAAAAAATACCCTACCGGCTGTTAAAAATCCCATGCCGAACAAGTTGAAAATCCCTGCCTACTGCATTCGGAAAAATGAATTAGCACAAGGTTTTAAAAGATACCCCTGGGGATGTTTATTAGCCAAGCATGGTCTTCAAAAATACCTGTGTATTACCGAGCATGGTCTTCATAAAATACCTTGTGCTTAAAATTTACCGCCATGGCTATTATGAAAAGTCGGCAAGATATGCATGTTACGACCTTCTTGGGCATGTATTGGCCTACAAGGTCTTCAAAATACCTGCTTGAAATTTTGTTGAAAAAAAAGTTACAGTGGCCATGACTGTTATGAAAAGTCGGCAAGATATGCATGTTACGACCTTGCCGGCTAAAAATACCGAAATCACAATTTTCAATTTCTAACCTAATATAACAGTCAAATCACACAACACAATGATGGGTTTGAGTTTAAACATAATTTATAGTCTTCTTTTCGCCCGTGGAATCGACAATTTTTTTGGGAAATCAATGTTGAAAATTTTTATATGGTTTTGGTTGATGAAAGATGTAGATGAAGAAGAAGAAAAGATTAAGAGTTATTTAGTTTTTTAATTTTAAGGTTAATGAAATTAAGAAATGGGTATATTTTTAAGATTTAATTAGCTCAAGGGTATTAAAGTAAAATCACCCTTTTTAATAATGACATACTATGTCCCCTTGAAATTGGGTATACCCCAATTAATCTGGGTATACCCCAATCTCGCCAGGCAACTAGTGTCTTTGTCATGTGTTAACTTATTTTTTCTAAGGCCTATTCATATGCACATGCCAAAAAAACAGTGTTTGGCATACCAGGTGGCATGGCAAACCATTTGCTCCATTATGGGAAAACCAATAAGCGACGGACTTTCTAACGAGCGATATTCACAATATCGCTGCCGATAATGACTTTATCGCTGGAGATAATAATTATATCGCCAGCGCTATTAACTCTAGCGCCAACGGCTAGTTCTTCATCGCTATAAATATGTAACTTTCAAACTCAAAACTTACCCCAAATTTTTTGTGTAAAAAAATTCTCTTCTTCTCAATCTATTCTCTATTTCTCGGTCTAATTTATTTCTTCTATTTTCTCTAAATGGCACAATTAACCCAACTTGATTCGGCAACGCAACTTGATTTTTCTGGAGTAGTGCTTGAAGGTGCCGTTGAGAAGATATGTGATAGATTTAAAGAAATAAGTAAGAAGCAAAGAAGTCTCCAAGTTTTGGATATCAACCAAGTCAAAACCGCAACTAAGAGAAGGCAAAGAAAGGTTAAAGGCAAGGAAAATCAAGGCAAAACAATTTTGAAGCCAAAGAAGAAGATAAACAAAGGAGACTCCATTCATGAACGCATTGATTGGAAATTTGGTGAAATGAAGAAGATTAACAAGATGAAGAACATTGTCCCAAATTTTTATTTTTAAAGTCTAGTTATATTTATTTTGGATCTCATATTGTCTAGTTTTTATGTCTTGTAAAAATTACTATTAAGAAATTTGAATTTGAAGTTTGAATTTTGAATTTGAAAATTTGAGTATTGTTGAAAATTAAGCTTAATTCCATTAGTAATCCAATCTTGAATTTTAATTAGAGTTAAAATATTAAAACTTTTAGGACATGACAAATAAGTGGACAATTAAGAAATTTTAGGACTTGACAAATAACTTTTACCACATATAAATTGGAGAATATCTGGGCAAGCAACTTAAAATCTCAAAACAACTTCCATATTCGAAGTCTTGTTCGTAGATGCGACGATATTCCGCAAGACACCTTTGTTTAAGTTCCAAATAGGTTTCACCACTCCTTAGATTTGGACCTTCTTGCTGAAGTAAAAGAAGATACTTAGTAACATCACGTCTGATTATAGTGAAGCGATTACTCAACCATGTAACATCACGTTGGTTGGGGTTCATTGTTTGTTCTTTAAATCTCCTCAAAACCCTATCCCAAAAATCACTTGACGAGATTCTTCTGCGAATTAAGTCTCAATACAATGAACATAACTTCTGCAAATACATTCATCTTCCTCTATTGTATTTTGGTACTCTCCTCCTAATTCGAACTCTTTGATTTTCCGCAGCATGTTGGTTTGCTATGAAATCAGACATGCTCGCATTATCAGCCATGCTCTATGAGGAATTAGAAGATCAGAAAATAATTGGAGATTGAGAAATTCTAGAGAGATTTAGAAATTCTGGTGTGAGTTAAAATGGGATTGAAATTAGGTATTTATAGGGGGAAATGGTAGTCGTTGGATGAGGAGCTGATAAGCGACTATCATAGAAGCGAGCGACAACTTGACTGTCGCTGTCGAGTTAATGACCATCGAGCGATGTGTTGACCACCGAGCGACCGAGACTCTATCGCTCGCTGGAAACTCTGTCATGTATGCCTATATGCCAAGAAAAACATATTGGCATATGAGTTTGGCAGTTTGGCATACCCATAGTGGGTGCATATATGCCAAATATCATGTTTTGGCATGTGCATAGGAATAGGCCTAAAAGGACTTTGCATACTAGGTCAGTTTAATGAAAAATGAAGTGTAGATTCACTTATAAATGGGTCACGTAATACTTTGGTACCACTCCGGTAATTTGGTATCCTTATCAGCGATGTTTGAAATAACATCAGTGCTACAAGCCAAGAATGGAATTTTAATCAAAGTGCCGATTTTCTTGGAAATATGTATCAACCCAAAGGTAAATATGGATTTTGGTACTTCAAAAAAATTGATATCCCTATTAGCAACTAGTAAAGGGCACGTGCGCTGCACGTGATTTCGAGTTGAATTACATAAGTATTGTTTAATCATTTAGAGACAACACTAGTACAAATTAGAAAGGACTTAAAGAGGTAGCCATTAACTTTCAGAAAAAAATAAGAAGAAGAGGTAACCATTGATTTCAGACCCATTCACTATAACCCTCAATTCCGTCGAGCATTAAAGCCTGATACATCTTACCAGTAGACGACTCTTCCAAACCTAGATGGAAGTCAAAATTGGTTATATCAAAAATCAACATTGTGTCCTTTCAGATCGGCTTTTAAGTTTATTTTTCTCTTTCTCTTTCTCCAGCGATAACAAAAACTACAGCCGCCTGAATCCTCATCTACCCAGATCGGCTCCTACAGAGCAGATCTGGGTAGATCCACAATCCTTAAATCTCTTGCTTGATCTTTTATTTTCCCTAACCTGTTTTAGATGCTTGCTTTGGCATCTCTGAAGCTTTTCCCCTTCTGTCTTTTAGGGTTTCAATCCCTTTTTTATTTTGGTTACTGCTCATGGATTACTACTAGTTCTCTGCCTTGTTTGGTGATGTGGTTCAAGAGATGGAGCATGGGTTTTTCTGAAAGAAATTTATCTTCAACTCCTTCTGCAACATCAACAGCAACAACTCCGACAACTTCAACGACTACCAAAGACACTGCAGTAACAGCTCCGAAAGACACAAAGATTCCGTTCAGATTCAGACCGATTCAGGCTTCTCCAGAAATAGATACTATTTTAGTTTAGTAAGTTACTTTAGTTTAGATAATCAGTTTTTGCTACAAAACCTTGAGAAATGGTTGGATCACTTGATGATCCTAACACAACTGCTTTATGCAGAGAAGTTACTTTGTTTGGTGTTGCACTTAACAAATCAAACATGACCATTTAAACCAGTCCAGTCACATAGATCTTGGTTTATTGGAAAGCTCAGTTTGGGTGGGAGTGATATGCTAGAGTCGATAAATCTGTACGAAGGGAAAGAATATGAAGTTGTTGTAACAGTCTTTATTCATGTTGTCTATTTACCAGAAAATCTATGTAACAATCCTGATCTTCAATCGGAACTATCAATATAATTAGTTCTTTTTCCGAAAAAAAAAAAAAAAACATTGTGTCCTTTCCTATCCTGGCTTGATTGGGGTATACCCAGATTAATTGGGGTATACCCAATAAGACAAAATCAGGTCATTATGAAGTAAAGCCAAGCTACCCCTTAACCTAGATTTTTCTAAATGGCTAAAATGCCCCCCACAATGATTAACTTTTAATTTAACTAAAATGATTAGATTAGTTAAATTAGTTGATTTGATTTAGTTATAAGTTGGGTTTTAGAAATCATTTAGAGAGAGAATTAGTATGAAGTAGTAGAGGAGATTTTGGGGGGTGAAAGTTAGGGTTTTTGTGAAATTTGTGATATGAGTGAGATGAGTGATTCTAATCCTGATTTTGAAGTGGGGGAGTCTTCTAACTTTCCTCATACAGATGAGTACTTGTATGATGATCTACCAGACCATGATCGAATGGATTACATGCATGACCCTCACTTTTATTTCCTCAAACTCATGATGGGTATGGAAGTGATGAATGTATTTAGCCAAACGAAGAATTCAATGACCAAGAAGAAGAGAATAGAGCTTCTCCTCTTCAATTTTTTTTAAGCTTTACATATCACTTGTACAAACAAGTAATCGTGAAGACAACCTAGGTGGTGAAGTATTTGATGTGATTTTTCCATGCAAATGATCGATTTTGTTTTTTTTTTCCAATTCTTTCATAAGGAAGACGCTAACCGAAATTCAACTCCGAGTTTATGATCCGTACTCACCATAGCTGGTAGATTTCCATGCTCTTAATCATTTTTTCCAATTTTGTTATTCAATTGATTGCATAGTTTTTGGCTCATGGAATAGTATTTGTTTGATGATGACGCGGTAGGAATAATTGAGAAAACTTTAAGGAAGATTTCGATCATGCGAGAAAAGGATTAAATCAAAGGATTATTCTTCTTCCGTAGTCCTTCCTTACGAAGTGTAAATTTTCTATATCAATTCAATTGGTTGCATATTTTTGGTTTTAACATCTATGTATTTGGGTTCTACTAATAATTTGCACAACGTGTTTTCATAACTTCTATCATATTCTTTTCATGTAATCACCTTTTCATGTGAGGGTATGGATTAACGATAAGAGAAACACCCCACGCCGAAGCTGCGAGTTAATGAATTTATAGATTACCTTGATGTGATTTCTTAGAAAATTTGAACCTTGAAAACTTTGTGGAATCATTTTGGGATGCTCGTCATTTCTCATTCATAAGGTATGTATTTTTCCATATTTTTTGGAAACACGATTATTTTCTTTAGGTTTTAAAGTATCTTTCGGGTATATAAGCAAATCATTAGCGATGGGAATATATATACCACGAATTGAAGTATTATTACTTTCTTTATTTGTTATCTCCTATATGTATATTGAGTTCTTCATCGGCAATGTTTATATTCTCAAAGCCTCAATACGTCGATTACATATCCATGAGATTGTAACATTTTGTTTCTTTATTTTTCTAGACACAATGTAAGAAACAAGAACATATTTTGGTGTTTACAACTTATGTCGACTTTTTATTGTAGAATGTCTGCTGTGAATGATATGTCTGTGTGAGAACTATCATACCTTGGGATATAAGAATACATATCAACTAAACTTTTGATGTTTTGTAGATATCTAATCAGCAGTTTATTGTTTCTATATTGTAATTTACCTATGGCGGATCGACCTCAAGCTCGAAACTTAGGGGTCCGTTAAATTTGGTGTAGTGATACTTCCGAACATTATGCTAATGAACATTGCTAATGATTTGGAATGGAAGGAAAAAGACGACGCGGTAAATTGGATTGTTAAGAAAGCAAAAGAGAAGATGTGCGTTCTAGTGAAAAACACCCAACAAAAATCTACGCGGTTTGAAATGGTATGCGATGGTTATGGATCGCCAGACGAAAGTCACAAGAGAAATAGTATCTTTTTCCGGTACACAATTTCTTAGGAGAGGTAATTAGCTTCATCTTACCGTCGCAACATGGATCTGTGCATGGTAGAAGGTTGATTTTAGCAACTTCATCTTCATACGGAGCTAGACGCTCATCTATCCAATAGAAAAACCCACAACAAGTGCATTTTGAAGCATACGGCTGATATACACCTCCTATTGCAGCTTTCATGAGAAATAAGAATCCCTTACAACCTTCAATAGTGCATTTGCTTCCTTCAAAGGGACAATCGTTTGCAAAATGACCACTTAGTGTACAAAGACTACAAATATTTGGTGGTGAAACTTCCATTCTTTATGCAAGGTTGAAGATGAAGTTGGGAATGCTTTTATAATAACAACATACCTAATATCTTGATTTTGAAATTTCTAGCCGTTGAGCATTCAATGGGTTGTACTTTGTACCTAAAAGGTGCAACTAACATTTAGGTCGGCAAAGGTATAGATTTCATACCATGCCAGACCTCAAATACTGGGTCGGCAAGGTAGAGACTTCATACCATGCTTGGCCTCCAAGATTTGTCTAAAACCGCATAAACAAAATAATAACTTCTAAAGCAACTAAAACTGAAAATTAAAATAAGTTTAACAAGTCTAAAACCACAATCTAAGAGTTCAAAACATAATGTAATAGTTCAAACCACAATAAAGTTTCTAAAGCAAGTAAACATAATAAAGTTTAAGAATTTCAAGGATCCTTCTCATTGTTGTTATCTTCCTCCCCATCACTAGATTTTTAACCGGCATCAGCTTTTGCTTTTCCCTTCCCCTTCACTGGACCTATGTAGTCACCATCCTCATTGTAATAGGGGTTCACCGGAAAAGTCACATGCCCCGAAAAAGTTCTTGGATCAACCTCCTCTTCTTCCTCCTCTGATGATGTGCATTCTTCATAGTTGAGGGGATTGCTAGAACTGTTCATAAACCTTAGAAATTCTTCTGGATTTTCCTTTCCCATCAAACATAACTTTCTAAACGGGCAATTCTCTTCAGTTTCATCGTTAGGATCTTCTAAATTGGGATAAATTGTGTCCAAAAATTCAAATAGCTCTTCTGCATTGTTAACAAGACAAGGTAGATCTTCTTTTGTTTCCTCTGGGAACCTAAACAATGCACAAATAAGATATATAAAAACAAACAACACAATACTGTTGATCTTCTTCCACTGGCCGGCAAGGACGATAAACTAAATAGTGCCGACCACCATATAGTCGGCAAGGTGTTAACCAACTACACTGCCTACTACAGTAAAGTCGGGAAGGTGTTAACCAACTACCTTGCCGACAAATAAACAGCCGGAATTGTCCTATTTATGAAAGATGCCGACTAATAACTTAGGAAATTAAGGTTTCTGTGGCCTAACGTCGGCATGGTAAAAGTCTAAAACCACGCCGACCAAATATAATCCGGCATGTTTGGTTATTATACCGGCCCCGGTTATTGTCCAAATCGCCATGGCTCGATGAAAGTCGGTGTTATTCATCCTGAGACCATGCCGGCTCTTTCAAAATACCAATGGTCGGCGTGTTGTTCAACTATCGACCTTGCCGACCAAAAACCTGAAAATCATAATTTTCGATTTCTAACCTAATCTAACAATCATATAAAACAAAACAATAATGGGTTTGAGTTTATGAATCACTTACAATCTTCTTTTTCGCCTTGTAGAGGTTTCTTTTCAAAGATCTTCAATGATTGCATTCTTTGGGTTTACTCGCTCCAACCTTTCCCTTTACCTTTTCCTCCTCGATTTGGATCTTTTCGTGTTACTAGTTGAATCTCTCTTGCTGCTGGATTGTTTAGAATCAACCATTTTTTGTAGAAAATCAAAATTGAAAATTTTGGTTGATTTTAGGTTTTTGGAATGAAAGAGAAGAGGAGAGGGATTAGAAAAGAAAGATTAGAGGAAGATTAATCAGTTTTTAGTTTTTAAGTTTAGGGTTTAGTTTTAGGTTAATTAGTGTAGGGGTATTAAAGTAACTTTACCACGTTTTGGCCTCCCCTTAGTAAGGGCACATGTCCATTTAAATTTGGGTATACCCCAATTAGTTTGGGTATACCCCAATCAAGTTTCCTAAAAAAAAAAAAAAAAAAAAAAAAATCATCATGTATGCTTCACCAAAAAAATCAATATGTACCATGTACGGCAATTTACAGCATCTTCACGTGCGAATTTTGAATGATTCTTTTTCCGATGCCAAAATGTTCCAACTTCTAAGCTTCATCAAACATGGCATTGGATGCTCAACTGCATCCAGCTGAATGAAATTAAAATAGAGTGGTATTAATACTGAGGGCCTAGTACGTTTCTTGAGCGGGGAACATGTAAGATGAAAATTGCCAATTTCAGTGCCTTGATTTGTGGGATACCTCCATATTCAAATAATTCTTGGTTTCCTCGGGTTAAATGTAGGGCGGGAAGATGTGGTGCCGGACATTGGATGCATTTAAGAGTGTCATAGTACATTTCTTCTGCCTTCTTCTTTTGACATGTCGGGCCACTTTGAAAGTGATTCTGAGTAGATTTCGTAAAGAAAAGATATTCTAGATGGTATCATGTTCATGTGAGTGATTCCTGATGAAAATGTTCGAGCTGGTATAGTTGAAATTTTATTGAACCTATTGTAAATCTGTGGATTAAAATTTTGTACTTGGTATTTTTTTTGCCTGCCATTTTTAGGGGTGACACTAAAAGACAAAAAAATATCACCCAAACGTAAATCTAAGCTACCCCTTATCTTCGTTTTTTCGAAATGGCCAATATGCCCTTATATAATTGGGAGCCTACACCATAATCGGTAGGTTAAATTGAAACTATACCTACCGATTATTGTGTAGATACTTCGGCTAATAATCCCTTTGATAATCGGTAGCTTATCCAACTTGTAAGACTACCGATTATAAGGAGCCCCATATTTAACCTTGGCCAAATTCCATAGGTTTTGAGGGGTGCAGAGCCAGCCATAACCACTTGGCTTGAGCTGTGGATGTAGCCATAATCGGAAGCCTAATAGGTTACATACACTACCGATTATAAGTTTCCCCAAAATGAGTTTTTTCTAAAATCCTTCACGTAATGAATTTTGAAATCTACCATAATCGGTAGGGTATATAATTATATAACCCACCGATTATAACGAGTCCCAGATCCAACCTTTGCCATAGTTCATAGGTTTTGAGTGTACACAGCCAGCCATAACCACTTGGTTCGTGTTTTGGATGCAGCGTTAATCGGGAGTTAAATATATTACCAAACCATCCGATTATGGGTTGCCCCAAAATGAGTTTTTTCTAAAATCCTTCATGTAAGGGAATTTGAAATATACCATAATCGGTAGAGTAAACAACTTAACAACCTACCGATTATAAGGAGCCCCAGATCGAACCCTTGCCAAATTCCATAGGTTTTGAGTGTACAGAGCCAGGCATAACCATGTGGTTCGTGATTTGGATGTAGCCATAATCGTAGCCAAGTAGGTTCCACAACCTACCGATTATAGGTTGCCCCAAAATGAGGTTTTTCTAAAATCCTTCATGTGATGAATTTTGAAATCTACCATAATCGGTAGAGTTTATTACTTCTTACCGTCCGATTATACGAAGCCCCAAATCCAACCTGTGCCAAAATCCATAGGTTTAGAGGGTACAGAGCCAGGCATAACCATGTGGTTCGTGATTTGGATGTAGCCATAATCGGACGTCAAATTGGTTCCAAATTTTGAAATATGCCATAATCGGTAAATTATCAACCTTATAACACTACCGATTATAAGTGGCCCCAGATTCACCAAAACTTGGATGTAGTCATAATCGGAAGACCAATAGGTTACAAAACCTCCGATTATAGGTTGTCGCATATTCAAATTTTGAAAGCTACCATAATCGGTAGATATTCTAACTTAAATACCTACCGATTATTGGTTTCCCAAGATTCAACCTACGTCAAATTAGCCATTGCAGTTTAAACCAAATTTAAGAAATAGCCGTTGGAGTTTTTGAAAGAAAAAGAGTCGTTGGACCCTAAACCTATATAAAGAAACTCATATCTATCAACCCAATTGCACCAAACTCTTTCCTCTATTTATAGAGCGTACGTTGTGGTAACTGCTCATGATCGTGTTCACAAGCTCCACAAATCAGAATCCCAAGAGCAGCTATGGAACCGTATTTTAATGGTATTTGAGGCGTTAGATGGTAATCGAATTCGAAGATCATCCAATGACATTAAGATGAGGTTAAAGGCGCTCGATAAAGAGATTGACAAACTTGAAGATGAGGAAATATTTGTTAGGGACGCTTTTCCTTGGTGGACGTATGAAAACGAGTAAGTATCTCTGTAACTCCGACTCACATTAACATAAGTTAGTACTAACTTGTTACTCATTCGTAATTTCAGAGAAATCTTGCGGATCGCCGGTATGTGGACCTCTACGGGAAATGATTTGAACATGAAGGATGCTACAAAATCAAGAGGGACAATTTCTATGGTCATTGGAAGTTATGATCTGTTTTAATACTTTTAAGTGATTGTAAGAGTGGTTTTAAAGTGATGGTAACATTAAGGTCTTTATGTAATGGCTACAATCGGAATATTATTAATATAAAAGCTTACGGATTATTTATACGCGGTAGTTTATTTGGTTAAATAAGCAACCGATTACCACAATCGGACACTTTATGAGTTAATTTATTTTCCGAATGATATGTTGTTTGGATACAGAAAACAAAGTTTTCTTCACATTGTCATAATCGAAGGAAACATATAAAATAAACCTACCAAATACTATAATCGGAAGTTTAAGAAGTTCACCTCGTTACCGAATATGGTGTTGTTTGGTTACAGATCACAAAGGACTTTAGAGTGTCATAATCGGAGGCTAAGGAATCATGTTAGTGCCCGATTATGGTGTTGTTTGGATATACAGAAACCAAATTTTCTTCACATAGAATAATCGTAGGAATAATATAAACTAACCCTACCGATGATAATAATCGGAAGATTAATAAGTTACATTAGTTCCCGAATATGGTGTGGTTTGGTTACAGAACAAAAATTATTTGTTCACAAAGCATAATCGGTAGGCAACGAAATTCATAATTTTCCGAATCTGATGTTTTTTTTGCAAAATCCCCAGATTCGGTAGGTACATAATATAAATAGCTCCCGATTCTGACAATAAAATTGCAATATCCCCAGAATCGGGAGCTATGTATATAAAGTAACCTTCCGATTAATTGTATAAAATTCAACAGTTTCATATCTTTGCATGTGATTCGCTTGCGAGTCATCGTTAAATGCATAAAGATAACAATAAAACCATTCATAATTCATAAAACGAACCATTCAAAAACCATAAACATAACGTACCAACTTATAGTCCGACATAAACGACATAATCCGACATAAACAAAGTTAAATCCGACATAAACAAAGTTATCCATAAAGTTAACAAAACACCGAGAGTTTAGTTTTTCCTATTTGCTTTGACTTTGCGAGCTTTACTACCTCTACGACTTGGACCAACATCATCATTGGTTTCATCAACTTGAGTGCTCGATGACGCCCGAGTTCTTTTGTTCACCTTGGTTGTAGGTTTCTTTTGCAATTTTTCCCCGAACTGAGATGCATACTCCTCATTGTCAACGTTATCAATCAACTCTTGGTGCTTTTTTATCTTCTCACTTGACACAGGCTCTCCGGATTTTATGCAATTAGTGCACCATTTGGACAAACCTCTTAACCTGTTCATCTGTTTTAAAACATAGCATACCATCAAACGGTTACTACTCTGATTTTGACCCATAAAATTAAACTAAATTAAGAAACCAATACGTACCAATCTACCAAAACCCGGAGGTTTCTCTTTGAGGATACTCTTGTACGAATCGGGATTTGCTTTAAGATCACAGATTACACGAAGATGAGAAACATTCTGGTACCAATCTATATAGTTGGGAGCATTTTCAAAACCTTGGTTGCCACTACACCAAATTCTGGGATTAGAAACAGAACCAGGCCGTTACTAAAACGGGTTGTAACGGCTCTCGCCTGTTGCAAAAGTGGGTGTTACATTTTTTTGTAACGGCTTTGTGGTCGTTATTTAATTTTTTTTAGACGGCCCTCGTAACGAGAGCTTGAGCCGTTACTGAATTTGCCACGTGGTAATGTACTCGGGGCCGTTTTTTTTTTTTTTTGCAACAGAGCTGTTGTTGTGACTTATAGCCGTTACGAACTTTTTTGTGTGACAAAAAAAATATCTTAGGTCAACCTTGACCTGGTCAAAATTGGTCAATATTGACCAATTTTGACCAGGTCAAGGCTGACCAGCAGTAATTTTTCCACCGGAAATAAGCCGTAATTCTAAATTCAATACATTCATGACCACACTCAACAACAATTTCTTCAATCTATGCAAAAGAACATTTATTCAATTCATAATCACATTCATTCAATTCATCTCATGTTCATATAACAAAGAAACTGAACATATAACAAATAAACTGAAATTTCTCTAAGTACCAAATTTCTCTAAGAAGCTTTCTAAAAGAATACATACAAATACAAACTTACTGCAAGTGAGGGAATCTTTCTATGTAACGAACTCATACAACTTGAAGCGTAAACTTAAACCGAATATCCAAATGCCAGACACTTACATAATCAAACATAAATAGTAAAAGTCTACAGGCTTATCCAAAAAGCATAAGTACCTGAAATGGGAGGGACAGGCGGCCAATCTACACACTCATTATCATTAACACAAAAACACCGACATTATAGTGCTCCCCGATCTGACAGTTGCCACAGAGATTTATCGTTCGATTTGTCATCATCTTGTGGTAGATATGGAGAAGGAAACGAACATCATCGAGAGAGCGACTCGGACCATTTGTTCGGTAGAAATGGTCCGTATGTCCAAAATTTAGGATCCTAGAGAAAACCAAGGCATTCTACTTCAAGATGTCGATTGAAAGAAAGAGAGGTAACTACACTACCAAAATTAAAAGACAAGGTTGGTGCTAACACCGACCTTCCTTAATAGAACTCGCACTTCTTCCTTCTCAAGGTACGATACGCTTGTAATTACATACGTAAATTAAAAACCAAAACGAAAGCTATAAGCCCCGGAGAAAATGCTAAAAGCCAATAGGAGATGGGGTTGATCTTAGGGAGGGAAGAAGAAGGTGTTGAGATTGTGAAGGTGTTGGCTTGCTTATGACTTGTAACAGTAAAGATGAGCAAGCTTACGGTTGATGCAAGCAGTGCTCACGAGTGTTTGAATACGGTTTTTGTATTAACACTTGGTTTTACGTAAATCCCGAACTTGTGTTGTTCTGTCCCTCCTTGAAATAGGCGGAGAACCTATTTATACAAGTCATTGAGCCTCATTCACGTTTCTCGTGGGAAGTGGAGGTAGTGGAATGATGGAGTAGTGGAGTTGTGTGTCGGTGATACACACCACGTCTTGCCCACTTCTCCCGTTCATCTCTAACCGCCCATGACTTCCTAACACGTTCTTGTGATGGCGCGTTGCACGCCGCACGCCGTAAACCGCTGGACCAATACCCAAAGAAGTATCCCCGTTTGTGACATGATTGATAACTGAATGTGGATCGTGGATCCACGAAAGATAGCATGTATCTTTGAATTGAATAATCGTTATTCGTAAAGTAAATACTTGTGAAGTATCGTGTGTATTTTATGCAGTGTATCGCATTGTGGTGTGGTAAGGTGATGGGTAATGACGCCTTACTCGACCAATTGACTCGACCAGGGTTGTATAACCAAGTCTGGTGAAGTTGGACGGATGAGATGAGCCTTGAGACACTCATCTGCCATCACCGTTAATGAATATTAGGTTTTTTGAAGAGGTGCGCAAGCATCACTCTCCAGCCTTGGTCGAAACCAAGCATGGGAAGGATTTTGGAGAGGACCGACCATACATGCGTGTTGACGGCATGATGGTGTAGGTGCTTGTATTCCGTTCCTCATGAAAGCGATCCGGGCCACTCAATTTGACCGTCAAAGAGGAGTGGTCGAGATTGATTTTGCGATATAAGTTTGATACCGCAAGAAGCCGCGCCCACACTCTTTTCCAGCGCGTTTCCAAGACGACCTAACTTGGCCGGTCTTGTCCTACTGGGTTTGTCGGGAAGATGGTAGGCTGATGTTCACGCCTATACCCGACTATCCCATGAAAACGGGATCTAAGCCACCAATCCCGTCCGGTGAAGTTGAGCGGTCGAGATCAATTTGCAATTTGGGAAGTGTAACCACGCATGTTTGGGCGGGCGTTTTGATTAGCTGCATGATATGCCTTGGCCGATTACATGAGGGGGTAGATGGGCCCACGGTGGTCATGCCGGTATGACCGGACTGCTCGATTTGATCTCTGTGACCTCCATTCGTGCCGAGAAGATGGACGCGCGTGATGGCTTGAACCCTAATTTCGCTTGCAAAGCCGTGCACCATGCTCTTTTCGGGCGGGCGAATGTGTTGTAACCAATCATGGTTGGTTTTTGACCGATTGGTCAAGTGTAGGGGGTCACATGGTGATTGTGTCGACATGCTCAGGGCCCTTGAGTCTACATCTACACCTCCATCTATACCGCGAAGATGGATGGTTGAGACCGTTTGCAAGACATGTAATATGCCGCAAACCCTAATTTAGGGTTTTCCGTCCATAATGCTTGGTATGGACGGTTTCTTGGCAAGCAAAGGCTAATAGTCGACCATGCGGTCGGCCGTGTGTATTCCATACCGCTTGGGGGTGATGGAATTGATCTCGGGTCATCCAATCATGCTTGTGGAGTTGGATGATCGCGATCAGATCATATCCGACCGATATGGTCGTGCCGGATGCTCAATCGGGCTAGTATAACACACCGAGAGGCTCAATCGGGCTAGTATAACACACCGAGAGGGCTCGGGCTAGTATAACACACCGAGAATCAACTGTACACGGGTATTTCGTACATGGTTTCATTATAGTGCTTGGAGGTTCGTGTTGCTCTGAAGAGTAACACTCTACCGTCATGCCACACCGATAATGAGTACTGGAAATACAAGGCTGATATGAAATTCATAGGAAGGGATTGTTGCTACATGCTCCAACCTGAAGGAATTTCATGTATTGCAGATAACGGGATTGTTGCTACATGCTCCATTCTTGGTGAATTAAGTGAGGAGTATCCGTCACTTATAAATGGCTTTATCTTTTACAAGATGTCAGCGTATGAGCTTTCCGGTTATTTACAAATTTAACCTTAAACGAAAATCCACCATCAACACCAATAAGGATACAACTACTATCATAAAACTGATATAGTACCACAATAACGTGGATCTTCAAGGAGGGTTACAAAAGATATGTAATCATCTGGTGTCCTCGCCTTTCCCTCTTGCTCTTCAATCAGAGAATAAGCTATCTAAATGAGAAGATCAGAACTAATGTCATTTTATTATAAAGCACAGAGATCCCTTAAACAATAGATCAAGAGGTCAAGATTAAAAACTGTGTCGACAGAAAATTGAAACGATGCTCCAGTTTCAATGTCAATCAATGTTAACTAAAGTCACAGACACAAGTACGAATGGATTGTTCTTTTACCTATTCAATATCTTTATTTCACCTAACTTTTCAAAATTTTGGCAACTCACACAAGCACAACATCTTCAACTAGGAAGCAATTGGTCCGATGATTTCTACATTCCCGCAATCACATAATGCCCTGCATAATAAAAGAATTGGTAAAGGCATCAGCCGATTTCACTGCAGTACAGTGATAAAGTCATTGGGGAGATGATACTAATGACCTGAGTTAGAAACATGTCAACACTAAATTCTTTATTGATCAAAACAACAATAATAACAGAAGAATTGTGTAGAATGAAATTGAAATTTTCAAACAAGCTTATCCTAGATTTCAACCACTATGTTTTTAACAAGCTTACCCTTCCATGTCAATCCGACCATATGAAGCCTACTACACCACAAAGTGAAGAAGGAATTCGAACTGAGCCTGCATATTAATAAAAATTGCATTCTGAATAAGAAGAATATTCTTAATATGTGTCATGCAGAAAGCCAATATGTTAATTGGTCCAACCTCCACCATCGGGCCCAAGTGCGGCCGAACATAATCCAGGAAAGCCGCAATTGTCTGCTGGACCCGAGGAAGATCCACCGATATCTCGTCTAGGGATTGAGGGTTTCTCGTTGTTCCGTAAGGAAGAAGCATTGAAAAATATAAATATCATAATCACCAATTCAACATTTTATACAAACTCGACATATATTAGATCAACCTACCCACAATTAGGATTATTTCCAGTTGTTCCAAGGCCCAATTCGTGCATATTTGCTTTCCCAATGAGAATCGCACCACAACTTCTCAATTTTGAAACAGAGGTTGCATCTCCTTTGCCTGGGCGGACTTCGTGGAACCATGTTGTCGCACATGTGGTTATAGTTAAGTGAGAAACTTCGAACAAAGTCCAACAATATAACAGTTAGATAAACAAACAACAACTCGCTCTACCTATCAATATAACACTACACACTGATGAAAGCTTACCCTTCGATGGATATGGAGAGCAGTCTATATCATCCTTGATTGCCACAAAAATTCCATCCAAGATAGACATTTGGTTCCCTGCAGAACATGTATCCATTACCAGTAAATACAAGATTACACGAACAAAGGTGTACATTGTACCTCAATTATAAACAGCATACGGATTAAAATTAAACTAACCTCACCTAATTCTGTTGGTATAATTCCACCACTCCACTCTCATATTTTTGGTGGCTTTGGCATCTTTTGGAAGTTTTTCCGAGGTTTTCAAAGAAACATAAAATAAAGTCATTGAGTGAAAGTTACACGAAATTCAATAGCACAGCTTGTAACAAACCAAACGATAAGTAAGCAGATGATAGAATGAATTAGGAATCTCTCGCTACTAAAGGCAAAGTTCCGAAACAGAAAACGACAAAAAAGCAGCGGGCATTCATATTATGAGTCAAAAATACGGTTGATGAACTTATGACCATTAGCGAACGGATTACCTCAGTCTCAATCTTCTTTGATTTTGAATCTGCTTCTAGCTTATCACTTTTCTTTGAATTTGACACTGCTTCAGGCTTATCTCGTAGCCTTAATATTATGGGCACCTTTTTCGGATTTGCATCAGACTCCACTTTTCCTAAATCTTTTAAGACCTACAAATGTAACCATAAAAGAACCGTTAAATGCTTATCGTGTTTATTTTATTTTCTTAAATCAATAAGAGCTAGTTAAAAAGTTATCTACATAGCTTAGTGTGTAACTCACAGGAAACTCAAATCCAATCTTCTCCAACTGAATCTTTTGAAGTGTGTTGTTGAAATCTTCCTTGTTCTACGGCACCAATTTTTTTTTTTTTTTTAAATAATGAAATGTTACAAGAACAATATCGAGAAGGCCAATGAGAATTATGGTCAGTACTGTGACAAGACATGGCTAAGCCGATTACTGGATGTAGTCGACCCATCTCATCACATTGGGGTATTTCTCGCCTCAAGATTTCTGAAAGATCATTCGATTTAACGCATTAGTAAAATTACATTAAGAATCAGAACGGTGTAGATAACTTTGCTCATCCAATGAAATTCTTGTTCATCAGAGCGCAATATCAACCAATAATCCTTTGATTTGAAAGGAAGAGGTAGCTTCAATATCTCATTTACTCTTCTTACTCACAAACTCAAGTTATACCCAATCCCGCTCATAAACCTTTAATATAGTAGGAGAAAGAACCACTGAAAAGTGTAAAAAATACAAATTATTGAAATGAAAACAAGATCATAGTACGTACCACAAATGAATGCAAGGCCGCATATACAACAATATCCGATTCAGATGAATTGAGCCCTCCACCTACGAGTACAGTCTTCAAGATTAATTCATCATTTAATCCTTTGAGAACTTCACTCGAGCTCCAAGATCGCCTAGAAATTTGTCCGCAAATGCTACCCATTTCATCACCTACACCCAATAATTAGCAGCAATAGATCCAATTAGCTTTATTCATTTGTGACTCGACCAATACACAACTGATAGAAAATTTTAAATGGTTAAAAGTTTGCAAAGAGATCAATAATTCTTATTTCCTTTTGTATCCAAATTTATAAGATCAACGAATCATATACTAAGAAAATTAACATGCTATCACAAAACAGGCAATAACACGTAACATCGTACAACATCTATAATTATATGACTAGAATAAACAAAGAACAATTTATATCAGAAATTCGAAACATATCCATCACCATAGTTAATAACTTTACCTCCTCTTCATTTTTCAGAGTGCCTGCAGTTGATAATTTCGAAATGTTTGACACAAGTGTCTTTATGTCATTTCCTAGAATCCCTTCGCTTGAGATATCCTGTTCACAGATATAGTTCAAAATAAGTTTTAGAAACCAATCATGAATCAAGTTAAAACATACACACATCACACATGCATACACACAAATGATAGAGTATTTTGATTTATTAGGCCTATGTCTAGTCTAGTTAACTGAGACTGTTTCTCTAGTAAAAGTATGAACCATAAAACTACTCAATCGTCAAAGATAATTACAAATCTAGGACCAAAATTTGGAGATTGATTTAAGAAAAACCCAACTAAATTAGATTGGAGAAATTACTTAAGAATGCTAATAACCTAGTAAAAAGTAATGCAATTGAAGAAGTTAAGATTTTAATTGATTTTTTGGATACTTACTGATTCGATGGAGTATCGTTTGCAGAGAGCATAAACGATTGCTTCTTTAGCCTTGTAACTTTCAGTGGAAACACCATTCGTCGCCATTGTTGGTTTGGTTCCTCCGCTTTCGAGTTCGTTTTCCTTTCATCATCTTAATCATTCACTTCTGATTTTGATTTGTTGGATTCATCTTCATTCTCATCATATGCTTCAGAATCTACTCAACCCCCTACAGAACCACCTCCACCTAAAGCTGCTACAGCTCCTACAAATCAACTAAAAAACCAAATTTTCAATTGATAACTAAAACCCAGAAAAATAAAACAGAGGCAAACTAAATTAAACTAACCTCACCTAATTTTGTTGGTATAATTCCAACATAATTCATGTTTTAAACAAAATCCCTAATTTTCAAAACCCTGAAATCAATTTTACAAAATCCCTAAATTTCAATGTTGCGATTAAACCAAAATTTAAAAACATAGAAAAATGATGTTTGGGTTTGAAGAATCGACTCCATTTTGACGATCCATGATCTTTACTGAAGCCTTTTTCTCTCGATTTGTATGGTCTAAAAAACCAAATTGGGTCAATGAGTTATCTTCATCTTCCTTCAATGATATCAAATCATCTTCAAATCAGCATACATGACAAATTGAAAAAACTAAAACCCTACAGATGATGAAAAACTTGTACAGATCTATGAAATCAAAATCCTAAACTAGATTAACAGACGATGAAAAACCCTAAGATTGAAAAACTGATTATGATAAAAGAGAGAGAAAAGATATGAAAAATGAGAAGAAAAGTCGATGATTGAAGATGATTGAGAGTTTTCGTGATGTTTCTCATTTGTAGATTACTGAAGATGAAGTTCGCTAGGGTTTCAAAGAAGAGAGGCTGGAGCAGAAAAGGAGAAAAGAGAAATGGGAAATGAAAAATCGATCTGTCGATTCTCACTAAGGCATGGGATGAAATGAGGCATGCATGTGAATCGCACACGCAGGGGAGGAAATATCCTCTGGTATTATTCATCTTGGGTGGAAAAAATAATAGCACGCATGTGAATGGCACACGCAAAATTGCAAGTGTTACGACCCAGGTGTGACCAAGCGTGTGACTGGCATGCCTATAAAAAAATTCGTAACGGCTGACCCTCGTTAAATTTAAATTTACCGGTCCATGCCTCATTACGATTTTTTTTTGTAACGGCCATTTGTAACGGGAATTTTGTAATGGCTGCAAAGCCGTTACGAATTGCTGTTACTAATCCGGGAATTTGGTGTAGTGAATTGGCTGCCCTTCCTTGGTTGATCAAGTAATGCACCCTTATATCCCAATGGAATTTACAGGATGGTGTACCCTTGTAAACCACCATGATAGAATCTTTTTCAGACTCGCAGTTCTCTAGATCCAAAGTGAAATTGCCATGGATTTGCTCCTTTGGTATACATTGTACAAAACCGTGTTGTCGCATCACCCTTGAAGCATTGTACATCACATATCCGGCCACATTACTAGCAGGGTGCCACAACGGTCCAAAATAAAGGGCCAATCGGACCGACCCGCGATATGTCCATCATCTCGGTCTTCCTTGTATGGATCAAAGCATACGTCTTGGGCATTTAGTGAGTCCAAAATCTCCCTTAAACGAATCACTATCAACCTGGCGCTCCTTCGTCTAGAATGGTTTTCATCGAAGACGTACTTTGTTCCTCTAGGGTCACCTTTCGCCCACGCCGGGTTTTCAATGGCCAATCCCAAGATAGGGAAGTGGTCGTAGATCCATGTCTATATTATCATTTTTGCAAGTATTAGGAAATTGATTCTTCAATGGTAGAAAAAATAAATAAAATAACCAAGTATGTAGAGTTAATAAACAATACCTGTAGTAGACTCATGTTCTCGACCACTTGGCTAATTCCAAGCCTCGACGCCTTTCTCAACTCTTCCATCAACCACGCATGGCATGCCGTGCCCCAAGAGTACTCATGCACTTTATTGAGAGGATCCAAAAGTTGTAAAAGGTTGGCGTCGACCCGATTGCCACTGGCATTGGGGAAAATGACACATCCCAATACACATAGGAGATATGCGGTGGCCGCGTGGTTGACTTGCTCATCCGTTAAAGTTCCTTTCTCTTCTTTTTCCTTGGTGCCCTTGAACGTATCCATCAGAGTACCCAAGTTGAACTGTCTAGTTCTATACTTCATGCATCTTTTGAACTCAGTTGTTGATGTTTCTTCATCCCAACCCAAACACGTTTTATTTAGAGCATAAAGTTTGGTCCATTCCAACTGCTTTGTGAACTCAGCCCTAACACCTTTTCCATGGACAAGGAGTCTAACAATATGCACAACATCATCTGGGGTAATCGTCATCTCCCTAAACAACATATGGAAGGTGTCGGTCTCAGGATATAGTCTCTCCACAAACGCCGATATAGCCATCCGGTCATGTTCCAACATAGAGTTCTCTGCAGTATCAGCCAACCCAGAATTTGTAATAATTCTCTTGAACCTTTCACATTCATCCTTTAAAGGCCAATCCAGCATTTTAGTTGGTGTGGCGGTCGGTTTGAGTATACGAACCGCATCGGAATGATATCTTGTTAAACACATGACAAGTTAAATTTTTTTAGAATAACTAAAACTATAACCCTTAAAACTATTACGAAGAAAAAGATAATAGGTAAATAAAATGGATACGATTATTACCTCGGTTTCATATATTTCTTTGGCCCATGAGTCTTTGTATCCAAATAACAATTGTCCTCCATCCTCCCGGCAGCCCAAGGATTACACCTTTCGGAATATCCCGCACCTTCGGGTCTTTGTGCGACAAGGTGTTGCGCTTTCTTTCAAGGAGGATTTTTCTTTTCGGCTTCTCCTTCTTCTTGCGCACCACTAGGTTGTCCTACTTCTGGTACTCTATCTTCGGGTGCTTCTTGTTGAATTTCTTCTTGTGATTGTGGAGCACTTGGTTGAACACCTTCTTGAACTGGTTGTGATTGAGAGGCACTTGGTTGAACACCTTCTTGAACCGGTTTTGATTGAGGGGCACTTGGTTGAACACCTTCTTGACTTGCTTATTGAGTTTCATCTTAAGCACTTGAAGCGGCTTTAACAGTCCTAGCTCTCCTTGCACTAGCTGTCAGGTTCTGACGCCTTTCCTTCCTTGCACTAGCCGAGACAATTGCATCTTCGATTTTTTTACCTCGCCTATCCCTAAACAACAAAAGAAAGTACAACAGGTTAGTAAACTATATAATCGGAAGTTAATGTAAACCAACACTCCCGAATATACATATTCGGTTGGTTGAGTTAACCAATTGCCTCCGATTACGCTCAATCGTAAATATCAGTTCACCTAAAGCTACCGAATATGTATAAGCGGAAACAAAAGAAAATTTTTGGTGTTCGAATATGTTTATCTACACACAATAATCGGAAGCTAAATTTCAACATAACCCTCCGAATACCAATAATCGAAAGTCATAAAAAGTCCACCCTAACGAATGCATCACAATCTAAGCCTCACAAAACTAATTTCTACCGAATATGCATCACTTTGTGTCCGTAAATTACTCAAGTGGTTCAGCCTAAACAATCGGAAGGAAATTACAAAATATATCACCCGATTATTGCGTCTCTAATACTTGTTCTTCCCTACTATATTCAGAAGGCAAAAACATAATTAACTTCCGATTAAGATCGATTTAGGCCTCAGTAATGAAAAACGTTCTATAATCGGTAGGCAACCTAAATATTTACCACCCGAATATGACAAATGTTCTTGTGAAATGAAGAATTCAACCACAATCGGAAGTTTAAAACAATAACTAACCTACCGAATCTGGGTAATAACCGAAAACCCTAAATAAATAACATGGATTCGTCAAATTGAAGCAATATAAACCAAATTAATGGTAGAATCTTACCTAATCGGCGCCATTTCAAGTTGCCTGAGAGTTTGGCTATCAGTATCGCCTATATCAGGGACTTCATCTTCTTCGTGTTCTTCGGGTTTGTGAGTTAAAACCTCTTTATTACGGGCATGCAATCCAATATTCGGATCTCACCGCGCACTACGTTTTGGTTCGAGCTTTCTTACGTTCCTTTTCTTTCATCTTTATAGAGAATAATCGACGATGATTCGATTCGACGATTAACGATGTATAGCGTGGAGTTGAACGAGGGGGAAAGTTTTCCTCTCTGCAATCGGAGGAGGAGAAGAGGAGTTGAAGTTGAAAAGAAATGAAATGAAATGAATTTAGGTTGACATTGGTTTTATCTGTCAAACAGTTATTAATCGGTAGGTAATACCACCTCATTAGCTACCGATTGTTGAGTAGCCCAAAATCGGTAGATGGGGTTACTTATAACCTACCGATTATTGGAAGCCCCAAATTGAACCTTTGCCAAATTCCATAGTTTCGAAGGTACATAGCCGAACATAACCATTTGGTTCGTCTTTTGGCACTTAACCTTCCGATTATAGGTTGCCCCAAAATGATTTTTTTCTAAAATCCTTCATTGTAGGAAATTTGAAATCTACCATAATCGGTAGTAATTGTTACTTTTACCATCCCGATTATGGGAAGCCCTAAATCGTTATCTTAGACATTTTTTTATTTGTCCGATTATATAGGAGCCCCAAATTTCACCATTGCATAATTCAAAAAGATTTCTTATTTCTATACTTTATCAATCGGTAGTCTTGTGAGGTTCTTTTTCCTACCGATTGTTATAGAAGCCAGATACGAGTTTGGCACAAAATCGATATTAATCGGTAGTATAATATCGTTACTAAGCTTCCGATTGCTTTATAATAATCGGGCACAAAATAGCTTCCGATTGTGTAAGGGCATTAACGTATTCTCCGCGTTTTTGGACATCCCTTAACGGTGTATATGGGTTGGGAATAAAAATTCGCCCCTAATTCTTTTGGGGTCGCCCTAAAAATGCCAGGTTTTTATGGCATATTTTTAGAAATAGTTGTTGTTGCATACTACTAGTAGTTCTTTATATTAGATCAGTGCATCTCATACGCCGGTGACCACCGCAATATAGCCAGTAACCGCCCCCCACGACGGCGATGGCCATCTGAAACCAACATTAAAATTCTATCATCTTCAAGATCCTAATGACCCTAAGACTCCTTTTCATCAATTTCAAAGATATCTTTGTTTACAATCGATTCTAAGACACTTTTGTTCACTTTTGATTCCAAGACTCCTTTTTAGAGAACTAGATCTGATTTCTAAGACACCTAAGACTGCTGTGACTCCTTATTGGTTACCGTTGATTCGAAGACTCGTGAATTTTTCAAAGATCTCAAAGCTCTTATTTCAGATCTGAAGCCTCCGGCACTGGAATCCGACATTTCATCATCGCCTCCATCTGCTTCTAGCGTTCTTTTATTTCCTTCCTCTTTCTTTCTTTGGAATTTGCTATTGATTTCAGTATCTAATTTAATTCTCTTCTACCATTTTCATTTACTTTACCATAATTTTTATACCCTTATTAGGTGCTTCAAACGTTCAATCAATTTGCTTTTGCTCCAGCATCCCCCATATCATCTGATTTTGTTTATCTCCTTTCTTTCCTCTCTTATTTTTCTTCTGTGACTAATATTAATAGTTTTTAGTTCGTAACTTTTCAATCGTTTCCTTTTAATTTGAAGCTTTTGGTTTTTGGGTTGTGTCTTAGGGGTTTGATTTCTAATTTATTGCTTCTACCTCTTTGCTACTACTTTATCCTTTCTTTATAATTTCCTTTGCAATTTGTCCAATTTAGGCTTTTTGAACTTGATTGCTATCTATCTCCAATGTGTTTTTTCTCTAAACTTAAATCCTTTTACAATTCTTCTTCTCCAGGTCACCTTACTAGTTTAATGTCTCAATACAACAGATCATCAAATGCTTTCTATAACTGGAAGAAGGGAAAACACCAAATCAAGCTTCTTGCTAGTGGAGATTTCACTAATGGGCATCAGAATGATTGTCAGCGACTGATGCACATTTGGGGGATCAACAAAACTGGCTGTATTTTAAGCGTAGAAAGAGATGTAAGTTGCACCGATGATAAACAAAGTCACTTGACCATTAAAGAGGTATTTATAAGTCCTAATCATCATTACTATTCATTAGTCTATGCTTATAAATTGCTTATGTTTGCCAGAACCTCTTTTTGCATAAATTCTATGAACTTCCATTCCAAAACTGAATTTACTTACAAAACTTTTTTGCCCAACTTGAAAAACAGTAATGCAACAACTTGTTTTATATGCCTTCTCGGTAATCCTGTGCTAACTGCCTTAGAATATCCCACAATGTTCTATTTTTGGCAATTTATTAGTGTCATTGTTTGGAACTGCCAAGGACTAGGAAAACCTGAAAAGGGGGATAGCCTCAAGGATATTTTGAACAAAAATAATGCTGATATTTTGTTCTTGTCGGAAACTAAGCAAAAAGTAGCGGCAATGCATAAGATTCTAAGGAATTTAAATGTTAGAAACTACTGGCTTGTCCCTCCTAGGGGCGCAGCTGGTGGTTTATGCTTGATTTGGAAAGACAATTTGAAACTAGACATAATTGATTACAACCATAATCATATAAATATGAATATCCATGCTTGTAATAATAGACCAAAGTGGCTATTGACTTATTTTTATGGTAGTCCCTATACTAGAGAAAAAGTTGATTCTTGGAGCATTGTTCAACATGTATCAACAACCATTGATATTCCTTGGATAGTCCTAGGAGATTGTAACGTGGTACTGCATAAAGAGGAAAAAAAGAGTAGATTCCCATTTAATGAAACTGAAGATATAACTTTTAACAACATTATTAGCAAATGTGGTTTGATGGACCTAGGATTTATATGTTATACTTTCACTTGGAATAATAGGAGATCTGATGACGACTTCATTGAACAAAGATTAGACAGGCCTTAGCTAATTCTATTTGGAACATATCATTCTAAGACATTTGGATAACATATCATGTCCTATTTGTTTAAATACTCATAATACTTAAGACTCCCTTTAAATATTTTGGTGATTGGATGAAGCATGAGGGTTGCAAATCATGAGATCATGTCCCTATTTGACAAAAAAACCGTCTTCTGTTAAAAAAACTCTTAGACTATGGAATAGATCAACTTTTGGCAACATTAGAAAGAACATAGATCATATCAAGAAAAATCTAGACCAAACTAATAGGAGACACTCTTATAGGGATAAGGCTAAGGACCTTGCTAAGTTCGACACCGATTTAACTAAGTGGTACTCAATTCAAGAGAACTTCTGGAAAGTTAAGAGTAGGGACCAAGATTTGGCTTTAGGAGACAGAAACACTAAGTACTTTCATAGCAAGGCAAAAAAACGCTACAGAAGAAACAGAATAGAAACAATCCAAAACTCTAACGGGGAGTGGGTCAATACAAGAGATGAAATCGCAAATTGCATAACTAGTCACTTTTATTTTATTGCTTCAACTGTTAACCCTACTGTTGATAAGAGCATGATAGATTTAATTCCTAATTTCTTAAATGATGAATATAATAATATGTTGCGTGCTACTCCTAATATGATTGAAATAAAAAACATTGTTTTCTCTATGGAACCAGATAAAAGTCCAGGCCCAGATGGCTTTCCCCCTAGTTTTTTTCAGCAAAATTGGGAAATAATTGGGCCTGACTTAACTCGTATGATCCAAGCCTTCTTTGAGTCTGGCCATATCTCTAAAGAGATGAACTCCTCTTTCATCTCCTTAATTCCCAAAACCCAAAACCCCACTGTTCCAGCTGAATTTAGGCCCATAGCTCTAGTCAATACCTCTTATAAAATCATCTCTAAGCTAATGGATGGAAGAATGAAAGGCTTGTTAGATAAAATAATATCCCCTTTCCAGTCTGCCTTCATCCCTGGAAGGCAGATTTCAGATAATATAACTATAGCCCATGAACTAATCCAAAAGATGAGAAGCAAGAAAGGTAAGAAAGGTCTGATGGGAATTAAGATTGATATATCAAAAGCATTTGACAAAGTAGAGTGGTCATTCTTAATCCAAATTATGAAAAAATAGGATTTCGTGAAAATTGGTGTAACTTAATTTATGAATGTATTTCTACAACTAATTTAGCTGTTTTGATTAATGGGTCTCCTACTGGTTTCTTCAAGCCTACTAGAGGATTGAGACAGGGAGACCCAATGTCACCTTATCTATTTTTTTGTTTCGCATGGAAGCCCTCTCGAGGACCATCATGAATGCTGAACTATCAGGAAAAATAAAAGGTATTAAAATCTCAACCAATGCTCCTGCTGTTAGTCATTTATTGTTTGCCGATGACTGTCTTATTTTCTGTGATGCTAATGTCACAACTAGTCAAAACTTAGTCCAACTTTTTACTGATTTTGGCACGCCTCGTGTCAATTGATAAATTTGAGTAAGTCGGGGTTTTCTTTAGCACTAAAACAACTACTAATATTAGGAAAGAGGTCACAGATGTTTTAGGGGTTCAAGCAATTCCTCTTAACGATAAATACTTAGGCTCCCCACTTTTTACAAATAAATCCAAAATTAAATGTTTTGAGCCACCGATTGACAAAATGAAAAACATGCTTCTAAGTTAGGATAGGAAGGACCTTAATACCTTAGGTAGGACAGTTATGGTAAAAACGTCACTTCTTCTTTGGTGTTTATCAAATGAATCGCTTTAAAATTCCAAAGTGAAAATTTTTAAAACTATAACTAAATTCCAAAGAGATTTTTGGTGGGGAAAAAATGAACATGGTTTGAATGAAAACGGAAGAAAGGAGTGTGCTTAAAGAATTATGATTCCATATGCAAACCCATGAGTGAGGGAGGATTAG
>JAJJWW010009724.1:0-38410 GCA_023531295.1 Papaver armeniacum
TTGGCGAATTCAAGCATTAAACGGATGCAATCACCGCTTAATTGATAAATAGCTCGCGAGAATTTCTCATGAGCAAGAATTTCATAGAATAAAGGCATCTCGGGATTGTAGAGAGGTTTATATATACGACCAAGTGAAACCATTTTTAGAGTATGGGAATGATTAGAGAATTGAAGATCAAGAGAAAGAAAGAAGGTAAGATTTACAAGAGTGTATTAGATTGCGGAGGAAGAGAGTTGAAGAAAAGTTGCAGAGGGAAAATAAAAGAGAAGAAGAGAAGGATGAGAAAACTATATATAGAGAGAAGAATCCTCGAGAAAACAAATGCATTTAATGCGAGATGGGACATGAATGTTCAAGAATAAACGGTTGAAAGAGACGTGTCAAGAAAAGAGTGGAAGAAGAAACATATGTAATAAATTCCGTGTAAAAGTACGGGAGTGAAACAGATAAAGATGAGCAGTTGCATTATTTCAAAATATTGGTTCTCATGACATTCTCTTCTTCGCAGAGAAGACATGATAAGAGGCAAAATGTAGGATCAGAATATCGCGACATCAATACTTCGCGAGACTAATAAATGACGACATTGCGAGGGAGTCGCAGAGAAGTAAAATAAATGACGCAATGAATGACGACAGCCAGAACATGAGGAAGATATGAAAATATGACGAAGTTTAAGAGTGTCGCGAGATTATATACTTGTACGCTTGCGATATTTCGCAAGCCAATCCCGAAAATAAAGGACAACTTAGCTGTCATCCACTGTATACTACCTTATATAAAGGGTTGAGTAAGTCTGTTGAGGGAGAGGTTCTTTTTGAATTGTTAAGCAAGTCATTAGGAGAGAGAAAGTTTTAGAGTGATTGTAATTCTATAGCTCATTTCTATTTCATATTGTAAAGATTCAAGTATTCAATCAATAGGAATCATAATCATTCATCCTAAAATGACTTAATTGTGTATATTCTAGTGAGGGGTGTAGTGTAGGATTTCCTGCAACTACAAGCTGAAATTCATTGTGGATCCTCTTGCATTGGAGCTCGACGAGTTTTCTTCTTCTTCTTCTTCTTCTTCTTCTTCTTCTTCTTCTTGTCTTTGTTCAACTTTGTTGCTTTCTTGACATTAGCTGAAATGCCTTCTTTGACTACTGCTGGTTGAACACTATTCTTAGGCTTGATAGACTTTTCTTCTTTACAAGAAATATGAGCATCTTTGTCATCAGTGGAAGCCTCTGGTTGAGAAGAATTAGTAGCTTTAACAAATTTTACCTCTTTGTTAATATTTGAAGCATCTATTCCCTTATAGCCCAATCCTCGTGTATCACGATGATTTCTACTTGCTTCTAACATTGAGGTTAAATTGTTTGAGCTAACATTGAACTTTTTAAGATCCAAAATTTCTTCTTCCAGTGTCTTGATTTTATCAAGAGCACCAGCTAGATCAGCCTTAAGATGTTTTTCTCGTGAGAGATATACTATTTCTTTTTATTCAAAGTTCTTTTGTTGAGAGTTAATCCTTGCATCAGATTCAACAAGTTTCTCTTCCAACAAATGTACTTTTTTAAGAGCAACATCACGCTCTTTCTCTAACAATTTTGTTTGAGAGAGACTAGCATTGGTTTTTTCTTCAATACCCTGTATTTGTCGAGAATTAAACATTGCTTCCGATTCAGCATGTTTTTTTTCCGACAAAAACAGTTCTCTTCGAAGTTTTTCACATTCTAATTTCTTAGAATTTAGATCGTTTGTACGGTCTTTAAGAAGATATTCAGTAGTGCGAGAACCACAATATTGTCCGTGAAAAACCCTCCTTAGTTTCTTGTTCTCACGACAAAGAGGACTCATAAAACCAAGAAAATCCGAAGTTCTCATTTTTTTCATTTTTCAAAGGTTCCAGCAGTTTAAAGTATTCTGAGATATCCTCTTCTACTTCTCGTTCAAAATCTAAGTCATCATCATCGAAAATTTCATCTAACCCTTCTTGTAGACGTATTTTCCAGTCTTCATCGGTTTATACATTATTAACAAGATTAACTTGTCTAGTAGAATCTCTAGTGATGATTTCATGAAAGTTTTCAGATATTTAATCGTAGATGCCATCATAAAGTATTAATTCAAAACTCTTGATGTCTTGCTTTAGGTTAACTGAATCATTATCAGGTTCTATAAAAACCATTTCTAGATTCCAGTCTTATAGGTTGGATCGTACCAAACACAGATTGTTAGATCTTTTCGTGTTTGCCTGCTCTGATACCAATTGAAAAGGCGAGGGTACCCAAATATACCTCAAGCTAAAACTTTTCCCACCTATAAGTCCTTTCCCCGAAAGTGATTGTCTATGGACAGAGTCGAGACAATGCAACTAATCGGTTCACACTTCGTGTGATTGTCTATGGATACAAGATCAAGACAATACAACAACGAAGTATGTTTACTTGATAAGAGGTTCAGACTTAACCAAACACAATAGGATTACTATCAAGTAAAATAGGAATTAACGTTTGTGTATTTTACTTCTAATTATAATAAAACAATTATAATTGCGGAAATAGAAAAGTAAAAGACACAGCAAGATTTTGTTAACGAGGAAACCGCAAATGCAGAAAAACCCTGGGACCTTGTACAGAATTGAATACTCTCAGGATTAAGCCGCTTTACAAAATTAAACCAACTTCGTATAGTTGAGACCAAGCAACTAAACCTATAGTTCACCTAGTTCCGTCTGTATTCCCACGCCTCCAACTTATGAATAAGTCACGTACTTGGAACAATTCCTTTGGTTCGTATTCCAAACAGTAAAGGAACAAAAAATCTGTTTGGTAGCAACTCTCTTCAACCAAGTGATGTGAGTTCGACAAAGGCTCTTCTGTTTATCTTAATAAAATCATTCGTTAGGTTCTTAGATCTATCTTATTCTCACTACCAAAGGTAATTGTTAAGATTTTGCAATCAATACTTTTAATCACAAAGAATTGTATTGATGCCGATCCACACAACTATTCAATCTAATCTACCACAAGGATAAACCTATTATAGTTGGATCCTCTATACCGAAACAAGTATTGTGCACACCAAATACTATGAACCCCAAATCAGAAATCTTCAATATCTTCTTTTTCTGCAAATCTTCTTAGATCTTCAATAAACGCCTTAACACAACAACTTGAATCTCTTGTGATCAATCACGCACAGAACGGAGTCTATTAACAATGGATTATCATAAGACGTCTTTAGATCTACAAACAGTCTAAAGATCCCTGTGGAAACTTTGATCTAGTTTGAGTGAATCTTATATCAGAATAGAAGATTCTCAAGCATAAACAAACTAGGTGCAATCAAAGTTCAACCACCGTTAGTCAATCAAATCAATCAAAAACGCAAGATAAACCGTAATTATCTAGTTTCCCACCAACGGTACTAATAGAGCTTATTAATCCCAAAGAAGACTTTAAACTGAGCGGCCGTAAGAGATTTCTCCTAATTAGGTTACTCTCCTCTCCGAATAGGCGGTTTCACCAGTAACAACACAACCGAGGAAGTTTGTTGTCACGAAGGATTAGTTTGCTAGAAATGCAAACTTCAAGTATTTATAGACAATGAAGTTTGGACACCAAGGAATTTCCAAAACCGAAAATATTCTCAAGATATGCAATATATTCCAAATTCGGTTTCCATAATTCCTGGAAATGCTCTGTCCAAAATATTGACCGAAAATCTCTTTGGAAAATCTTCAACTAGTAAATGCACATTACTAATTCTCATTTTCCTAAAATAAAATTAAAAACCTTAAATAAAATATTCTTAACTTATTTATGTTTCGATCCTGGGATTTTCTTCCTTTAGTTATTAAGGAATAACTTTGAACAATTAAAGATAAGTGTTACTGCACATGTTCAAAGTATGTCGACATCCTTACTCTGTAAGTCCTTTTTCATACTTACAATCTTGAAACCGATTTGCCACACTTCCAAACAAGTTTAGAATTGGTTCTATCCGACTTTCAAGAACTATGTGATTGATCAAGAACACTCAATCACCAATCATGGGTACCAAAACAAGTTTTCTACCTCCATGTGAGTACTGTGCATAGTCACACTAGCTTTCCAAAATTCGGTTGACTAGGTACTAGGATCGGTTACCCACATATATATGGTATCTAACTTGAATGTGTTGCACATGTCCATAGGATCGGTTCCTCTTTGCCTAAAAACGTGTTTCACATGTCCATAGGATCGGTTCCCCTTTATGCTAAAACATGTTGCACCTCATACAAAGATCGATTCCCCTTTGTGATGTGTTGCACCTCTTACTAGGATCGGTTCCCCTTTACCCAGAGTCGGTTTTACACAAAATAACAAACTCGATCATACCATCTCAGGTGATTACTTAAGATCGGTTTCACTAATAAAAGTCATACCAATACAAAAGTCAGGCCTTTGTGAATAGTTTTACCAAGAACACAAACAAGTCATGAGCGGTTATACTAATCATACATATTAGTTGTTCACAAGATATGCAATGAATAACAATACCAATAACGCCTGGCGATTTCCTTTTCGATTCACAAAACAAGTTCATGAATTTACTTCCTTAAAACACATGTAAAACATTGTTTCCTAGGATGAAATCCTCACCTCATACCCATACATAATCACAATAGCATTTAAACGATTATGTCGATGTATTATCTACAAAGTTTAATGGTTAAGCAATAAACCTCGTGTTGTATTCCTTAATACTATGTCTAACTAGAGTGTTCATGCTTCGCAGTTTTGTTTTCATTATGCACGACTTGAAAGATACGTTAGGGAATGAAACAGTTCAAGTCAAATATCACTAACCTCAAGTGGAAGGATGATGTTGTCATTTTAACTTCTTACTTCTTCACTTCTTCAAGTCTTCGCAATACTTGTAATGTCTAATATCCTAATACTTTCAAGCTAACCTATACGAAGTTGACTCTAGTACATAATCAAGCGACTCTTTAAATGAGTTTTGATTCACTAAAATATGACAACCAAACTTGACATACCAACGCTTGGTGGGTTCAACCGATCTATGCTCTAACAACTGTGCGGCTCCGTAAGTTTTCTTATGTTGAGCATTTCCAATTAAATTAATCATGGGTTCTCTTGTGGTTAATTTAATTGAGTATTTTGGATACAAATTCATGTTTCATGTGATTTGTTAATGTCCAAAGAAATCCTTCTTTTCTTGTGAAAGTAAGGTCGCTCTTGTTGTTTTTTTGGGAATGACATTTTATGGGGGAGAGTTCTTATTTGAACTTGTGCTTAATTGCCATATCTTTGTGGGGAGTGCAGGTTGTGGAATATTATAGGGGTTATCTTGTATCTTTATAAACTCCTTGATGAATGCATTTAGCTTCGGCTATATGATTGCATCTAAACAAAGTTGATATGTGGTTCTCTTTTGGTCATGAAGTATCTCTATGAAAATTTCATTAGGATCCCACTAGTTTTCGTACCTTTGCCAATATATATTGACAAAAGGGGGGAGAATTAATGTGTAGTTCACACTACAAATACATATGGTTTACGGATCATTTTGTAAGGGGAAGTGGTTTTCATGTGAGATGAAGTATTGACTAAGGGGGAGTGATACATATCACCATAGTATTGTTTTCAAAGTTGTGATACAATTGAACTTTGATGTTGTGTAATAACTATGACACTGTATAACAATGATTGAGAGCTATTGTTTTCTCATTGTTATAGCTACGGATCTTTAACAATTATGATGCTGAGTTGAACACATTTAGAATCATTGGAGTACTTGGAAGTGACGAATATTTAGAGTAATGTTGAAGAACCAAGGAGATCAAGCATTTGGATGAGAAGCTACAAAGTTTATTTATTTTGTAATCCATATGTATTGATAGTTTTGTCACTAAAATTGACAAATGGGGAGAATGTTAAAGCACTGCTCGGTCGAATTCGCAAGCGTTGCTATCTCAAGCTTGTTTTTCAAGTTTAGTTGCCAAAACTATAAGTCTTGATTTCTAGTCTACTTATAGCTAAGTCTCGGATTAGGATACTAAGTGTAGTTGAGCTTTAGACTTCACGGCGTTCATCGAATGAAGACGAAGAACTACTCAAGGGAACTTGTGGAACTTCATCAACAAGGTATGTGGAGACTTGAACTCATCTATCACTCAAAAGTCTATCTACTATATCTCCTATTTGAGACAAAAAGTCGCATTGCTATATAGACTTGAATTATACATATTTGGTATTTCGAGCCGAGTTTATCTCGCCTATCTATTTCTTGAAATATGTGTTGGTAAGCTTTCGCTTTAACCAAGTTCATATTTTATTCTTGACGAAAGTCAAAAGATGATCATGTGAAAATCGCCTTGTAACATCTTACATGATTTGTGTGAGACGGTCATTTGATGTAGACTTGGAATGTTTCGTATTGATCATTCGATCACTTGAAAATTGCTTTGAAGCTAATAGTTTGTGTGAGACAGCTATTGTCGTCTTCCAATAATGTTTCAATGATTGAAATGAGGGTTTAGAACATGTAACCATGATTGGATATAAACATAGTGTGTATTCACATTTGTGTAAAGTCCAAAACCGGGAACCATGGATATAAACATACGAACCATGCGCGTCATCGGTTGGTTGTTGGAAGTCTGAGAACTAAGTATGCGTACACGTACGCGTACTGGCGGAAGTTCAAGTTCCGTGAATTTCTGCTGGAGTTTGGAAGTGTAATATGGTATGCGTACACGTACGCGTACTGGTGTAACCAAACTCAGTCCGGCTACTTAGGTATGCGTACCCGATTGCATACTTAAGTAGGTTATGTTCTAAAATCGGTTTGTTCATGAACTAATACATTTATCTTATCTTATACTATACTATATACTATAATAAAGAAAAGGGGGACTTTTCAACCGTGGCCCCCCTTTTTTACTAAACTATCCTCGCTAATTTCTACCAATGAAACTACGCAACGAAGGGTACATTCGTAACTTGACTTGACAATAGAAAACCAGTTTCGTTTTCTCTTTCGTCTTTCGTCTTTTATCTCCCATCTCTTCTTTTTTCGTCTGAAAAACACCATGAAAGAGAATCTGAAACACCTCCGCCATGAAAGAAGAACAAAGGCTATCCGAGGCTTAACATAAGATTTGAATCCAGGTAAGTCTATTTCTTCTCTAATTTTAACAATATATCAATCGCCGATTTTCAACTTATGATGTTGACCTAAATTTCGAATTTTGCTTTCCCAATTTCAGCAACCATTGCAATTGCTGTCCATTTCTTATTCTACGGAAATCTAAGACTTTAACATCACAGGTTAGTCAAATTCCTAACTATAACCTAATTCTTTTAAATTTGGGAATTCCAGTCATCGATTTTCAAATCATATAAATTGGGTACCAAAATTGAAATTCAGGTTACTCAACTGTTTTTTTTTTTTTTTTTTTTTTTTTTTTTTTTTTGTGATTCTTAATTTTTGTTTCCCTCGGTAAGTTTCAAATTAGATAAACTGAACTGTATTTTTGAATTTTACTTCTAAAATTTGGGGTTTTATTTAGGTGGGTTCATCTTTAGGAATGAGTAATGAATCAATGGGTTTGTTTTAGTTTTCAAATTATGAATTGTGGATGGAATAAATGGGTTAGCTAATTGGTTTGCTTAAATTGGTACATCTTTGGGTTTTTGTCTTGGTTTTGAAAGTAATGGACTTTATATTTAGACTAGCAGCAATACCTTTAAGCTTTCTCATGATGTTAACTGTGTCATTTAGGTAGTACTTGGCCTTTCATGGTTATTATCCAATGGTGCATGCAAATACCCAAGGAACTGCAGGTAGTGATGTGTTAGTAATGGCTATGACTCATCTTCAACAGGCTTTGGAAATGGAAAATCTAATCCAGCTTAGTTGCAAATAGAAAATACAGTAAAGATAGTACACCACCTGTATGCACGTTTAAAGATTAACTCATTTAAAAGGACAAATCATCACCCATAATCATCAGGTTAGTGTTTGACCTTCCAATGTCCCATTCTTGCATTTCAGTCAGGTTGTATTATAGGAAGTTGCATAGGTATATTTTGGAGCTCTATGCTCAATTATGCAGCAATTTTTTTTCCTTAATGCGTCAAAATTTTAGTAGTAATAAGAACTAAAGTAACCTACTTGGTAGTGCTAATGTGGATGTTAGAGAGGTATATGCTCAGTAGATAAGAATAAAACAAATGGAAGGTATTTTGGCTAGGTTATGTACATACATAATTTGATTGAAGTGGATATTTGTGGGTTTTGAATTGGCACACAAAGTGTGTGAAATAGAAGCTTTTAATGTTTAATCGTCAGTTGTCCATATATAATTTGTTTGTTTAAATGCCCATAAAAAGTAGTGTTCAGTTTTCTCGTGGTTCATTTTGAATCCTCTTGCAATCTTACTTTGATTGACAACTAATATCTGATTTCCAGTTGTGCTTTATAGCTATTGAAGCAAGAGTAGGTGGTGATGGAATTTACAGAGGGTTGAGAATTTCAGGTGAGGGTTGACGACATTCTTATTTGAGTACTTCATAGACCTTTAGATGTTGGATTCAAGCTTTATGGTCAATGTGCACAGGTCCTGTAGGGTTTATGTGTTTGTTGGATTCTGTAGGGTTTAAATGCCGCTGAATTATTCTTCCGAGGAAAAAGTGTTGCTTTAGAGACCAGTTCATCATTTAATGGAGGTAATCATAAACATTCAGTGATTATTTCATGATTCCGTTAGTATAAGTAAGATGACCCGAAAAGCTTGGTTCTATGATGCCTATTTTAAAGGTCATTTGAGTGTTAAATTTGTAGCGTTTGCGGAACGACTATCAGTTTTTTTGATTGTTAAAGTTTCAAGTTTTCTTTAGCAGAGAGTAGATGGGGTTTAGAGGGTCTTATATAACTGAAGTTGAATTAGAGGTTAATTTGCATATCAAGTCCTCTTATTGCAAGTTTTCCCACAAATGAGAAAGTATGGAACTGATGATTCTCAGGTGCTAGCTTCTGTTTTGTACTTGCAGTGATCTGATATACTTATATTATGTACTTTTCTCTAAGTTCAGTGTAGAACATGGGTGAAGAGACATATGGCTTGGTAGCTACCATAGTTAAGCCTTAATTTTACCCAAGTTGAGCCTTATGGTGATCTATTACTTAACATAGGTGATCTATGTAAAAAGAGACGCATATTTTTAAAGGTGCTTCTTTACAAGTATCCACTTATACTTTAATTGACAGTTCAATGTCATTTTGCAGGTTGCGGAATTATCTTGCAAGTCCCACCCTACCCAAAATTTTAAGTTGAATGAGAAAATAGTTTGAAGGTAACTATTAGGATGACCGAGGTCATGTAGAAATTCATTCGAGTATTAATCATTCTCAGCAAAAATATGAATGATTCTCACCACTTTTTTTTTAATCACAAATACACACAACTCAGGTTTAATTGTAGAAAACATGGAAACTACTGGAACTCGCTCTGTTAATGAGAGACAAACCATGACTGCAGAGCAGCTGGCCACTCAACGAGCAATGAACCGTGATCGACAAAGAATGCGCATGCAAAATATGACGGAGGAGCATATGTCTACTATACGTGAGCTTGATCGTATTCGACATAGAGCCGCCAAGGAAAAGTTGAACCTTCCTTCAGCATCCACAGGCAACAATGATGCACACCTATTTGAACGTGTTACACAACAACATGTGCAGGATGAAGTGGAACGGTTTATGGAATTAGGCCCTCAACACCTAGGTAAGTTATAGGTAAGAAGTTAAATTTTTACCAAGATTAGTACCTTATCCAAAATATTGCAGTGACTTGATTCACCTCGACAAGACGATCACACACCTGCCAGTAGCTTATGTTATTTGAATGATATTTGTTGGCCTACTAGGAGATACATGCAACGGTTTTAGAAAAGTAACAATATAATGAACAAATCTTTTTAGTTTATACTAATGTACAAATCTCATACTTCTTATGCAGTAAATGAACAGTTTAAAAAAAAGCATTATTTCTATTTAAAGACGTTTGTTTTAGTTTGTTACTCCCTATATTTTGCAACGGAACCATAAGTCGGCAAGTGCATCGCACGTGCGTCTTTGATAGTATATAATAAGGAATGCAATCTTTTGCAAACCGTGGCTATAATGTTCATGAAATGATTCGAGTGAATCAAAATCGATTTTGCTTCAATTGTGTCTTGTATACTTCTATGAGAATATAAACAGTTGAACAACTCTCTAACTAGTTTCATTTGAGTCATTTGAACTAGTTATGATAAAGATGAATAAGGTTGATATGAAAGTGCTCATATGGCTAACCATTGGTTAACTATTGTTGAACCAACTAAGTGTACACGTTTAGGTACAGTTACCTTTATCTAAATGATGGTACATTTCATTTGTGTATAACAAGCTAAGTTCGATCTAACGGTTGAAAGATATTAGCTTGAATCTAATCAGGTTTTCATCTAACGGTGAATATTGAATGCTTTGTTACCAAGGTAACATTGATTGCAAAAACCGACTATATAAAGGAGAACTCTAGCAACTGGGAAACCTAATCCCCACACCTCCTGTGTGATACTAGTTGCGACTAGAGTCGATTCTCCTTTAACCTTAGGTTTTTCTAAAAACCCAGTAGGTTAACGACTTGAAGACTTCATTGGGATTGTGAATCCATACCCTACTATTTTCTCTGTAGTTGCGTGTTCTGATTTTGCTGTTTTCTATTGTGATTGAGTACTATCTTCTTTAACATTTGCTCGAGATTTATTCTCCGATAGGCAAGATTGAAAAGTAGTCACAAACATCTTCGTCTCATCGTTTGTGATTCCACAATATCTTGTTTCGTTAATCGATTAAGATTATTGTGAGGAGATTGATAACACTAGGTTGTTCTTCGGGAATATAAGTCCGATTTATCAATTGGTTCCTGTTCACCTTGATTTATCAAAAGACGGAACAAAACTCGTAGGTATATCTGTGGAAGACAAATTTATCTATTCAATATACTTTTCTGTGTGAGACAGATTTGTTTATCAAGTCTTTGACTTTGGTCGTAGCAACTCTTAGTTGTGGGTGAGATCAGCTAAGGGAATCAAGTGCGCAGAATCCGGCGTGGTTCAAGAGGCGTAAGGAACTCAACTTTACCTTGATCAGTGCGAGATTGGTTAGGGCTCAACTACATTCCAGTCCGAAGTTAACTGGTAGTAGGCTAGTGTCTATAGAGGCTTAATACAGTGTGGTGTTCAAATCTGGACTAGGTCCCGGGGTATTTTAGCATTTGCGCCTTTTGCGATTTCCTCGTTAACAAAATTTCTGGTGTCTGTGTTATTTGTTTTCCGCATTATATTTGTTTATATAATTGAAATAAATATCACAGGTTGTGCTTAATTTCAATCAATTGTGAATCCAACCTTTGGTTGTTGATTAAATTGATTGACACTTGGATATTGGTTTTTGATACCGTCCAAGTTGTTTCTTATATTAATCAGGCTCACGTATTTCTATCTGTTTGATTTGATGATTACATTAAGAAACAGAGATATAACTATTTGATATATTTCTTGATTGAGCTCATTTTATTAGTTGGTGCTCTCAGCATTATATTGGAGTTAGTCCATACAGATTGCTAAGCGAAATATTGGGTGTGCTTGTTAGACCCCTGCTTTTTCAATTTACCCCAATGATTTTTTTGTCAAATGTTATTCTCATTTGTACCAAAATGCACAATTCACTATATTTAATTTCAAAATCATCGTTGATTAGATTGAATGAAAATCGGCTTTAACATCCATCATTATTCGAACTGTGTCTAAATTTTACAGAATAGATCTAATCAATTTGGATATTGGATCCAACGTAAATCAGATAAAACGACTGTACTGTCTTAACCGAAATCGTCAAATTCGCTCGTTCGTTCATGGATATGCATATCCATTCCAAAAGGAGTGCCTTTTCCAATTTATAATTTTCTCATAATAAGTGATGCTTTTATTTTTTATACGATATATTTTTAAATCAATCATTTTTCATAATGAGTGTTGCTAAAATATTACTCTTGAAAACTGTAAATAACTTGAAAATCATGTTTATATTCATTAAGTAAGTCTTTCAAAGCGCTTTCCAAAAATATACTCCCTTAGTCCAAGTTGTATAGGCGACTTTTGGAATTGGCTTGTTCTACTAGATAGGTGGGATTCCAATTCAAAAATGGCGGTATCATCAAAATTAGTTTAGCAAGCCTAGTTATTAGGAATATGTCAAGAATAAATTAGAAAAAAAAGAAGAGAAAACCTGATATTTTTCTCAATCTAAAATATTTGAAATTTCCGCCTATATAACTTGGACAATAATAAATTTTTAATACGAGTCATGTGCCACTTCTAAATTTTTCTACCTTTATCACTTTATGTGTACCATTGTAATACTCCCTCTGTGATATAAAGGCAGCGTTTTGAAATATGATTCCAGAACAGTCTTTTCCATAAGCTTTGGGAATACAATAAAAGGTAAAACAAGAAAAATAATGGATTTTATGAAATCAAGAAAAATTTCTTGATCTAACAAATTATACCTATTCAGCTTATACACGTGGGAGGAAGAGGGTATACAATTATAAATAAGAATTTTTTTTCTTCAACATTATCATTAATTAACAATTTAAAAATTGCGTAGAAAATATCACAGTTTTTCGCTTGACGAAAGGAGTGTAATTTATCATTTTATCTCCAATTTTGCACACTACAAGATTTTATAAGGGGTGGAACTAGCCCAGTGCAGGGGTGTGCACTTGCACCTTAGACCAGCTTACTCCAAAGCCTAATTTGGGTCGGATAACAGTTTAAAGTCTATTTACAAGTCTAATTTTACTTTTTTTTCCATCCCAATTTTTTTACCGAAAAGTAATTTTTTATATTAGAAGTCTATTATAGGGGCTCCACTAAGCACAACACTTGTGTAATCAAGTGCTTTATAACGTAATGAAGTCATGTGACTTGTGTCCTTGAACATGCTTTTACAATTGATTTGCTTTCTCAAACTCGGAAACTAGTCTTGCTTTGTGTAATATTCGATCCAAGAAAATAAAAAAAATGTGGTTTGGTACAAATTCTGTACTGTGTGATAAAGGATTGTGTTCAAGGTGAATGTGTCGTCGTGCTGTAATTGCACTTTTTTGATAGAATAAGAATGCTAAATTGTATTGTGTTGGTAGTTTTTTGTTGTTGTGCTTAGTGGAATTAAAACACAAGTTCAACATCTTTTCTTGAACTCTTGAAGTTCTGTATCATCGTTATGACTATCAGCTGTTGATATGACATACCCTTTCGGCTCATTTTCATGTACTGAATTGCTAATATATACTGAAATCAGAACTTATGGATGGTTGGCTTTGACGTGTAGTTAATTCACCTGGCTAAATTGGGGTCTATGCCACTTAATTGGGGCCTATCAAATTTCCCTTCCCACTCCACCAAATTGCTATGGGCTACCAAACTTCTCAAAAATACTAATTTACCCCCACATTAATTCCTAAAACAATCTCATATAAATACTAATCTTTCCATTTCCGGTAAATCCAAAAACATAAAAAACCTAAACCTAAAAAACTTTCTATTTTCATCCTTATCTTTCCAAATTCTCAAAACCCTAATCAAAAAGAATCTTCATCCTCTTCTCCAACGATCTTCGATCCAACCAAGAAAAAGGTAAATCTCCATCAACCCATTCTATGATTCGCATTTCTTCATTGATTTACATGTTTAAATCTTCAATTTTCGTCCATCAAAATCTCTGATTACACCCAGAATAGGTTTATGTTGACATATCGAATAAACCGATTCTGGGTTTTGTTCTTCGGCCATGAAGAGCATGCATAATAATCGGTTTATATGATGATTAACATCAACCGATTCTAGGTTTAGAAATGAAATATGAAAATACATCACCAGAATCGGTTTATAAGTGCTTTGGAATAATCCGATTCTTGGTAGATTTTTTTTTTTTAAACTATGCGATCCCATAATCGGGTTTTATGTGCTTGTTAATTTACCGATTAAGATAGTCTCTTCAGATTCCTTTCCATAATCGGTTTTTATATATGTATCACATAAACCGATTCTTTATGTTTGACATTCATGTGTGTTTTGTTGTTGAAAATTGGATTACAAATATTTAGTTATGTACCGATTGTTAACTTTTTTTTATTTTTTTATGTAGATATGGACTTTGGACACCTAGCGTTTTACAATCGAGAGCTCACCTTGGAGGATATTCTTAGGGAACCACAACCAGTGCCAGAAAGAAGCCTCTATAAGTTTGCTTTTGGGCGTGAGACCCGTCTTGAACAAGCCCTCGCATTGATAGACAAGCTTGCACTAGAAGAGCTCCATGAGGTCATGAGGTTCACTAGGATGAGGAGAAATATGATTTCAGCTGAGAGGGATCGCCATGGATTTATGGAAGGTAAGTGGGAAGAAATGACTCAATATCAAGCCATGGCTGAAGCAGAAGCTGCTGCTCTTGATGGTGGTGCTGCTACTTGTGCTGGTGCTACTGCTCTTTAAGTTTCTAAGTCTAAGTTTCTAAGTCTAAGTTTATAAGACTTGTGGTTGTTTTAAGTTTTTAACACTCTTTTGGGATGGTTAAGGTTTTTATTTTGGATGATCATGGTGTTGAACTTAATGCACTTAAAGTTTTAATTATAATTATGTGTTGCTCAATAATTCTAGCCTGACATGCCAGCTACTCGATATGTCAACATAAACAGATTGTCTAGGGTCCATAAAGGAATCGGTTTATGTGTGGGGTAAGTATAATCCGATTCTTCATGCCTTAGAAATGCTATTTTTCCTGTATGTTTTTCAAGCTACAATCGGATCACATATGCATCTATATAAACCGATTAGTGTCGGTGAAAATTTAAATTTTTTACATGTCTATAATCGGTTATATTGGTCACAAGAAACACCGATTCCTCCTGGCATAAGAACACAATCGGGTTTTACAGACCTTCGAGAAGACCGATTGTTTCACTTTTTTTCAAAAAAATAGCCGTTAGGGACTTTCTCTATATATAGAGACCTCATACTTGGACCCCATTTGGCCCAAAATTGCTCATTTTATTCCCTTTCACTCCATATACTCCACAACTACTCATTTCATACCTCTACATACAAGAAATGGCATCATTTGATTCAAATGAAGATCTATCCATCACCAAAGCATGGTACGCGGAAACTCGAGTTAGAAATCAGTCCTCCATAAGGGTGGATGCCGTAACCTTTTGGGCAAGGGTACACAACAAATATAGGCAAGAGTTTGGGAATCCTAATGGAAGAAGTGTTCAACAAGTGCATGATAGGCACCTAGTCATCGAAAATGCAATACTTGCTTTTTTTAACTATCCAAAAACGGATTTTGAACGCTACCCACTTTAGCTACTCCATTGAACAATTTGTAAGTATTTTTGTGGTTTATTTTACGTGATCGCTCGGCTTTGTCGCATCGTCCGTTGATGTTCGTGCTTCACGGCAAAAATGACCCTACCCTATACCCCCATCGACCTAGCCATTTCACCCTTCCATCTTTCTCTTTCTTCTTCCTCTCTCCCGTCTCCCTCACCATGAGCTCGCTCTGCCTCCGCAACAACACCAACTCCACCTCTTCTTCACCCATACCTCCACCAGAGACAACATCACTCAACCACTCCCTCATTACCGCCATCACTCTCTCTCTCATTTATCTCTTTCACGACTTCTTTACAAACCTAGAAGCTAGGTTAAAGATAAATAGAGTTTAGGGTTTTCACCAACTCCATTGCATGTTCGATTCAGAAGTCAGAGATGATTGAGTAGAGCCATCACGCGAGTCAGAGAAGTGGGTGAGAGTTTATTTCATTTTTAATTGATGTTTTATCAAAAACTAGGGTTTGGGGTTTGTGTTTGTATAAATAGAAGTGAACTGAGTTTGTTAGGGTTTACGCCTGGATTAGCCAGGGCAGTCAATAGTTGTATTTTGTGTTAATTTATGTTCTAGTTTGGTGCTAGGGTTTCATTGAAACCCTAACTCTCTGTTTTGAGTTCAATTTGTTGAATGTTCTTGAGAACTTAATTGAATTAGATAACTCCAATCTTAGCATCTAACACTCTTCTCTCACAATGCATACCAACGCCATGGATGCATTGTAGTTAGGTTACACTTGTGTTTAGTATCTTGTAGCTCAATCCTTAGAGTTATAGGCTAATTCCTTTGATTAGTTATACTTAAGTAGATAACTAATGCTCTCGGGGTTAGTACCCTTATTGTGTATTGAAGTTTCACTAGGTGAAACCCTTTAAATGAGTGGTAGAATTGACAATCTTCACTCATTTGACATAGGAACAAGAGCTTCAACATAGTTGATCACATAATAGGAGTTAGTGGAGGATTTGGAGACCTTAGTAACCCCTCTGTCACTATCTTTACCTTAGTTAGAGACATCACAGTTCAAAAAAGTGATCCATGTTGTTTGATATTCCTACTAAACACCACTAACAAAGTAATTTTGTGTTTTGTTTTTGTAGCATGAAGTCGTCAAAGCGTGCTACTTGGAGGAAAAGGGGGAAGCATTCGCATTCGATGTAAGCTATCAATTCATGGTATCCAAAATCCCGAAGTCTGCCCGGAACTTCATGGAGGTTGGATCGGACTTGGATTCCTCTGACGAAGATTGATGGTTTTAGAAGTTTTTGTGTAAGTTTTGTGGGTAGATCTCTATGTAAACCCTCACGAGACTATAACTCGTCTACTAGGGTCGCCTAGGGGTTTAAAGGCTTGATGCATGTGCTAAATGAATCCTACAATAACGAAATGAATGAAAAAAAATTCTTATGAAAGACAACAATCGGTTTATATATGTCACATAAAACCCCGATTTTGACAATCGGATTATACATATGCCAAAGTCAACCGATTATGGAAGTCCTCTGTTAATTTTGGAAACACCAACCCAGAATCGGTTTACAAGTGCATGAACATAAATCGATTCTGGGTACTGTTCACGAAAAAAAAAAATCAAAAAATTTAAGTTGTTTGATGTTTTGAAGAATTCTTTAACATTATTTTATCTCACATCTAAAACATAATTAACACCTAATACGATTAATTAATACTAATTAATCAGGGGTAAAATAGGTACTTAGGTAATTGTTGGATAAGGGGTGGTGTGAATATTATTTCTAATGACCTTTTTTATCATCTAGTAGCAGGCCCCAATTAAGTGGCATAGGCCCCAATTTAGTCAGGTTAATTTAGTTTGTGCAGGCTTAGTGCTTATTCCATCATCGTAGATGATCATTGAAGAAGAAGGTCATATGAAGTGCTTTTGGTGATGATACCGTTATATGAAGAACAAGGTTATATGTATGATGGGATTCATCGTAGATTTTGAAAAGAATAGAATTTTTGTTTCTTGAGACTACAAATGGTTTTGTGCCTAGCAGGATGCTTTTGTTCATTTTTACCTAGTTATATTGGCAATACGAACGGGTAGATAGACTGGCTTTTATTTTTCTGTGTTGTTGCAAGATTTATTTATTTATTTATTTTTTATTTTTGAAGCATCTTTGTATATACAGTCAAGGTAAGTATTTTATGGTTCTTTATGATACCCTGTGCTGCCCAAGGCGTGAAGGTGGCCTAGGAATTAAACGCTTGTTAGTGGTGAATAAGGCGATGCTTATGAAGTTGTGGGTTACAATACGTGACTCTGATAAGATTTGGGCTATATTTTTGAAGGCCAAATATTTCAAAATCAATGGCAACTTGATTGATCACAAATTGGGTTCCACGGTTTTTCCTGTAATCAGGTTGGTCTACAATTTTGTGCAAAAACACACACGTTCAATTATTGGTGATGGCGCAAATACTACTTTATTCTTTGATAATTGGTGTGGTGATTTCTCGATTGCAAAGAGGCTTCGTATTAATTCCTTGGGCCCAAATGATATTAAGACCAAGGTGAGTGATTTAATTATTGATGGTGCTTGGGTAATTCCACCAAGAACTAGAGATTTGATGATTCGTTGCAATATTGATGTTGATAATTTGCCTCTAATTGCTGGTGGTGAAGATTATAAAATTTGGGATTTGGATAACAAATGCGTTTTCTCAGTTAAGTCTGCAAAGGCTGCTATTAGAACGTCTTTTGAAGTTCAGCCAAGTGCGGTTCTATTCACTAGATTTGTTGTGCATCCTACTTTGAGTGTACAATATTGGAAGATTTGGGCGAAGCAATGCTGCACTAGTGAAGATAATATAATTAAGAAGACAGGTAGGAGCATGCCTACGATGTGCCGCTTATGCAGGAAAAGTTGTGAGACTATCAGCCACATTACTTGGCATCGCAGAGTTGCCAAAAGAATTTGGGCTTGGGCGGCTGGTATTTTTATTTTGAAGCCAAATGAAGATCTGGTGGCTTCCTACAAGGCTGCCAAAGGTCGTAGCAGGATGGTAAAGGACTTCTGGCTGATTGCGAACCTTGTAATAGTCACGGAATTATGGAAGCTACGTAATAAAGCTTATTTCGAAGATGTGGCAGTCAAATGGCTTGGTTTTAAAGGCAGTGTTTATCAGGTAATTCGTGATAACTCTATTAGAATGAATGGTCATATGTTCAATAACACGGAGGAGCTGCACATCTTAAATTATTTCAAGGTGCAACATATATCGTGTAAGAATTCTACACCGATTGAGGTTAGTTGGTTTCCTCCTAACCAATGTGAAATTTTGATTTGCTGTGATGGTGCGTCGCGTGGAAATCCAGGACAGGCTGGAGCTGGTGTTACTTTTCGTGATACCAATGTGCTGTTCTTGGGGTTCTTTGTGTTGTCCTTGGCTGGCAGACTAATTATTATGCGGAAGTGTGTGCTATTATTTATGGTGTGATGCTGGCCAAAAGGTGGAACGTTAAAAATATCTGTGTCCAATCAGATTCGATGAGTATCATTAAAGCTTTTCAAAGTGGCCAGTTACCCTGGAAGTTAGCTACGAAGTGGAGGCTTGCGAAGAACTTTTACAATAATATACGCTATATTCATAGCTATAGAGAAGTGAATTTTTCAGCTGATGCCTTGGATAAGCAAGCATGTTTGATGGCTGAGGATATTTATGAGTTTTATGAGGGTAGGCCAGGCTTTATTCTATCTGTGGAATGACCTGGTGAAGTTTATTATCGTTTCAAATAGGCTAGACTTCTAGATGGCCTCACGGCTAGATTTTAGTCTGGCATAGCCCATGAACAATTTCTGATTTTTTACTTAAATTTATTGACCGAGTAAAAAAAAAAAGAAAAAAAAGCGGTTATATCCGCTACCCATCCTACCTAGGGATGGCAATGGGGCGGGTATGGGGCGTGGACCTTGAATCCCATCCACTACCATGTTCAAAAAACCAGAACCCATCCCCTATCCGTTATCATAAGAACTGGGGCGGGGACGGGTATGAGAAATACCCGTAGGGGACGGATTTCCCATGGGTTACCCATGATTTACGAAAATATTTATAACTTTGTCACAATTCAACAAGTGCTATCAAGCATATCCACATTGAAGCCAAAAGTGCAAAAAGAAATTACATCGACAATAAAACTATCAAGTACAAAGTTTTTCTTTTATTCTCAATCTTGGTTATTATTCAATAAGATCGATTATATAGGTGGACTAAAGGAAAATATAGTTAACATTGTAGGATCGATCATCTATAATATAAATTGTATGAACGAGTTACAAAAATACTTTATGTGCATCGTACAATTGGTAACTTTCTATGAACATTGAACGAAACAATAAATAAAATCTATGATAATACTTTTCAATAAGATTCTAAACCCTATATATGAAAGGTCCGGGGCGGATATGGGGTGGGGACCTTAAATTCCATCCCCATCTCCCCACGTAACTAATATCGGGGATAACCCGTACCCGACCCCATCCCCGCACAAAACCGTACCCAATAGAGACGGGTACGGAGTACCCACGGGGATGGTTTGGGTGGGGCAAATTGACATCCCAAGCCTATCCGACCCGCCATTTGATGGGTCGGATAGGATCTTAGCTGCTTAACGGCGCGTGGATTGGCGGGTAAAAATTTTGTTACCCACCATTCAGCGATAGGGTGGGGAAATAGTGCATATCCTACCGGCCTTACCGTTGTGCAGCCCTAGTTTGGAAGATTAGTATTTGATAACCCGTTTTATCATTTTATGATCTATTAGAACCATTTGGTTGAAACCTCTATATATTAAAGGGAAAATTAGGCTAAGGCCCAACCCATGGATAACCCATAATATGAGGCCCCTAGTTAAAAGAAGTTTAAATCTAGGCCCCGAGTTATTAAAAGACATTGATACCCTTATGCATATTGTCAAGCCCATAATTAAATAAAATTTAAATTTAGGCCTAAAATTATTAAAATATAATGTGATGATATTCCCACCACCTCCGACCACCACCACGCCAACCACCTCCGCAAACCACCGCCACCAACCACCTCCGACCACCACCGCCTCCGACCACCACCAATCACCTCCTACCACCTCTGACCACCCCCTCCGACTACCTCCGTCCACCTCCGACCACCGCCGACAACCACCCCGCCGCTGATGACCACCACCGACCACCACCACCACCACCACCTCCGGCCACATGCATATTGCAAGTGTATCCGGAAGTTACACATGCATTCAAAAGTGTGTAACTAGAAGTTACACATGCATATGGCATGTGTATCCAAGATTACACATGGCATGTGTATCCCGAAGTTACACATGGCATGTGTAATTAAAAGTTACACATGCATATAACATGTGTATCCACAAGTTACACATGCATATGGCATGTATAGCCAACAATTATCAGAAGAAAAAAAATATACAAAAAAGATATGCATTGCTTTAATATTCATTTACAATAATTTTTCTGTTTTTATCTATTAATTGGCTGTTATTGAATACAATAAACGAGTTAGAACACTAAATCTTAGAAATGAGCCACGAAATCCTCTATTGTTCCTTCCATTCTTGTCTTCCTCATTACAAAATGCTTCCATATCTATAACAAAATAAACATCCATGAAATTAGATTGGGTAAACAAAAAGAATGAAATAATATTATTGAACAACTAAAAAGAGTAATTAAGAGTTACACATGCATATGACTAGTGTAACTTGGAGTTACACATGGGTCTCATAAGTGTAACTGGGAGTTACACATGCGTCCGATCGAGTACGATGAGAGTTACACATTCATAACCTTTATATCCCATCAATTAGCAAGTGTAACTAGAAACTACACATCTAATTGGGAAGACAATTAGATGCCATATGCATGAGCCAATTATATGCCATATGCACGAACGCAATTCACTCGGGGCTTTGCCCCATCGTGAAAAATATATCCTATGGAACAAGCTAAACATAAAATGAGCCATTAACATACTCAACATGAGAAATATATCATATGCAAAAGCAATAGATAAAATGTGTCTTAAAGATACAAATGCTACAATTGTTTACAAATACACATGCAAAGGATATATACATGTGTAAATTGTTAAAAATACAATAGGATATATATGTGTAACCTCAAGTTACACATCTTTGTAAAACAAAAAACAAGCATCTCTACATCATCAATTTGAAGTTGTTCTTTTAAAACAACATTGTTTCTTCATCCTCTTCTCGAGTATCAAACAAAAAACTCACAACAAATTCACAAAAAAACAAAAACAACAGAAAAATACAAATTCCATGCTAAAAGTAGAATAGGATATATATGTGTAACCTCAAGTTACACATACGTAAAACAAAAACAACTTGTCTACATCATCAATTTGAAGTTGTTCTTCTGAAACAAAATTGTTTCTTCATCCTCTTCTTAGTATCAAACAAAAGCTCACAACAAATTCACAAAAAACAAAAAAACAAATTTAAAAATACAAATTCCATGCTAAAAATACAATAGGATATATATGTGTAACCTCAAGTTACACATACCGTAAAACAAAAACAAGATGTCTACATCATCAATTTGAAGTTGTTCTTCCGAAACAACATTGTTTCTTCATCCTCTTCTCGTATCAAACAAAAAAACTCACAAAAAATTCACAAAAATAACGAGAAAAATACAAATTTCATGCTAAAAATACAACATGATATATATGTGTAACCTCAAGTTACACATCTTCGTAACAAAAAAACACCGCATGTCTACATCAATTTGAAGTTATTCTTAAAACAAAATTGTTTCTTCATCCTCCTCTCGTTATCAACAAAATATAAACAACAAATTCACAATAAATTCTCGGATCGGACATGCAAGAACAACAAATAATCGGAAAAAAATTGAACCGTACCTTGATTTTGGTTTGATTTCAAAATAAGGAAAACAAACCGTACCTTGATTCTGTTGCTATTCTTCCGAAACAGTGATGATTCTTCTTGATCTCAGAAATCAAAAGAAACAACAACAACTTCAAATCGGAAAACCTAATATGGAGTAGCTTTGAAACAACAAACTTAATCAATTGAGAATTTGCCGATTGATGATCAATTGTTAAATAAATTTGAACCAAATCATTTAGATCTATAAATCCATTGAACAAAAATCGATTAAATCAATACGAGATATCTCGGAATGAGCCGAAAAATCCATATTTAATCGACGTAGATCAAATCTATTTATTTCAATCGATTATTTCGTTTGAGCTATTCAATCGAAATCATCAGCGGAGATCCATAAGCATCGTCATCTCGAAATCGATGAATCTAAACTCGTTTTCTTCTTCTCCGTTAAACTACGACGTTGATGATGTGAAACCGAAACCCTAATACTCTTCGAGCATAAAACCAAGAGAGAGAAAGTGATGTTGATGTAGAATTTTTGTTTGGATAATCAAGATATTTGTTTGTAAATCTTAGATCTAGGTTTTGAAATCATTTTTTCATTGAGAATTTCGATTAGGATATATTAAATGCTCAGTCTCAGTATTTAATTACATCATCAAAAATATTAATCTTTACCCAAATTATGATTTTATATAATGATAAGACAAAAAGCATAATTTACTACCAACTGTTCCTATCGATTGGAGTATCTATCTAGAGATAGAGAAACAAACGTCTTAGTCAAAGATCCATGGATGTACAAAACAACGGTGGTATATGCTATTGTGTTACCGGTGGAAATGGTTATATAGGATCTTGGCTTGTGAAATCTCTACTTGAAAAAGGCTACTTGGTCCACACCACTGCCAGAGATCCAGGTTCTTATTCTTATTGCAACATCCATGTAATTTCCGAGTCTTATAATTAATTTCTGTATTAGATTGAATTGGCTTCAAGCATGATTATGATTTTAGCGAAAGAAATTTTAGTTTATGGGGACACCTTTTCTTTCAAATCTCTGTTGAATAGACTGATTTAATTCCTTAAAGATGCGAATCTTGGGGCAAATATTTTAGACCACTGTTTTATTTGTATTTGACTGAATGAATTAACTTGATGAGATAGCTAGTTTTGGTTAAAACCTTTGGTTAAGTGATAGCTAATTAAGAATTAAACTTAATTGACTATGTGATGAATAATCTTAGAAAAAATTTCACGCCTTGCATCATTGTGGAGCGGCGAGGAGAGGTTGAAAATATTCAGGGCTGATTTGCAAGACGAAGGGAGCTTCGATGAAGCCGTTAAAGGTTGTCATGGTGTATTTCATGTGGCAGCTTCTATGGAGTTTAATGTCTCATCAGCTAAAGATAATGACATGGGTATACACAAATCTGACTTGCATTGATCTCTTTAAACTAGTATGAGAGTTCAATCTGTGAAGATGGTTTGAAGTTACTAATTGCCATACTCATTTAATTTGGTTTTTTGTTTATGTTTTCATATTGAAGATAGTTATATTAGATCACATATTATTGAACCTGCCACCAACAGAACCCTAAACCTACTCAAGGCATGCTCAAATTCTGGCTCTGTAAAAAGGGTAGTGTTTACATCATCCATTAGTACTATGACATCTAAGCATTACAACGGGAGATGGAGAGCAACTGTGGACGAATCATGCCAAACTCCAATTTCGCATGTCCTGGACAATAAGGCAAGCGGATGGGTACGTAGGAATAATTCATTTTCTGTTTGCTTTTTTTATTTAAAATTGTTGTTTGAAGAATTCATTGCTACCATGATCTTTTACCTTAGTTTCTTAGGGTATTTTCTTAATCTTAATATTTGCAGCCTTGGTTCCACTTTCGTTAATGGGTTCTTAATAACAGGTTTACGTTCTTTCGAAGCTTATATCAGAGGAAACTGCTTTCCAATATGCAAATGAGCAAGGTATCGATCTTGTCTCGGTAATACCTACTACTGTGGCCGGTCCATTTCTCACTCCTACAGTTCCCGCCAGTGTTCGAGTTCTTTTGTCTCCAATCACAGGTCATAATCATAATCCTACAATCCACAACTTGTCGACTGTATTCTAGTAGTGAAGGAAACATGATTGTCAATTTCAGGGAATACAGGTGACCCTGAATTATACCCAATATTATCAGCTGTGCATACAAGAATGGGTTCAATCTCGGTAGTCCATATCGAGGACATATGCAATGCACACATATTCTTGATGGAAGAAGCCAAGGCGAAAGGTCGATATATTTGTTCATCTCAGAGCTGTACCATGTCTCAGTTGGAAGCGTATCTCACTCTAGAATATCCTCCTTACGCAGCAAAAAGGTATATTAATCCTCTGTCAAACCTACTTGGTTAGAAGGATTTTCTTCTTTTGGGAAGCTAGCTATACGTCATTGTTCTGAATAATATCTACGTTTTTGTTTTTCTAGGTATAGTGAGGAACAAAACAGCTCAATCCCTTCTGAGATATCCTCAAAGAAATTAACTGATCTGGGTTTTGAGTATAAGTATGGTTTGGTTGATATCATCAAGCAGAGTGTTGGTTCTTGTCTGCAGCATGGGTTCCTTGAACATGTTGCATTGGCTCGACAACAACACGACAGTGATTGTCGCTGATCCCATATTTGATAAACTTTGAGAAGGAAAGAAAACAATCAAGTCTAAGACTAGAAACAGAAGCTCAAGTTAATAATTGGTAACACAACTTCATGTAGTTATCTTAATTGTGGTTTCTCACTTCTCATTTTCGAAACCATTAGTCTTGAAGCTGAGCGAGTCAGCGACCAGTTCAGATGCTCTTATATATTATCATCCACCACAACCACAAAAGCAGCATCATTCGATGACCTAAAACATAAGATTAAAATCTTCCAATATGAAAAATGTCTTTTTAAGTTTTTGAAAAAAGATTGAACACTTCAAGACGGGATAAAAATGGACAAGACGGACAAAGATTGCATTGAATCCAACGTGATCTTGCCTCTTCGTTTGGACTACATATTGTCTAAAAACTCAAATTCGAAAAGATATGGACTTGTCCCTTTCATGCTACTCACGGTGCAAGTGGTCCATCAATCCATCCGGAACTCAAAATTTCAAATTTTGTTTCAAATTTCTCTCGTGTATCATGCCACACCTGATTCGAGGGTAAATGCAAGACAGGTAAGAGACGAATTCACCAAAAATATGTAGGCAAATTTTTTCAAGATTTACAAATTACCACAAAGCAAGGAAGAAGAGCGTTCGGATTCAGTAAATAGAGCTCCTCAATGTTTGAATAAACACCCATTTTCCCGGCTAGTGAATCAAATCCCGTCTGACCAACAAGTTCTTGGAAGTTCTCCAATGGTTTATGGACCCTGCCAGCAATCACTCTGCAAACTATCAGGGCCTTCTTCAAATGCGCATTTTCTTTATCGGCTTCAATAGTTTCGAAAGCTGTCTCACTTGTTGATGTTGTGAAAATGCCTATGCTAACTTTAGGCTCACTTTTGGTCGAGAATCCATGCCTTAAAATCTGACAGACGCTGCATTTCTCTGATGCACAAAGATTGGAAGAACCACTTATGCCAAGAGAGCATTCAAGAGTTGTACCATAGAATCTCAATAGTTCATTCCCATCGGCGAGACATCGTGGGTGCTTCTTGGACAGTTTGCTAGCTTTCATTTTCACCATCTCCCTATATTCTTCAAACATAGCGACGGTTTTCTGCATGTTATGGACCTTCAAAACTCTTTCAATCCGCCCACAGTTGTTCTCGGATTTCAACCAACTAGTCCGGCAAATTATCTCTACGATTTTGCGAGACGAGTCCCCTTCAACGAGCTCAGTTACTGTGGTATGTCGAAGAGCTAGGCGAAATGAGTAAATCGTGTATCATGAAAATTCAGATTAAACTATCAACTTCGGAAGAACAGAAAGACCCTTGACATTTCTAGACAACTCAATTTCAAAAATAAAAAATAAAAAAATATACAAAATAAAAAAAATTCTCACCGGCATGTTTGGATAGATGATGGGTTTCTGCAGCTTCCAACTTCCCATATTGAACTCCACATTTAAGACAAGTTACAGTAGAAGAAGAAGACCCATTAGAAGAATTAAAATCATATGAAGCCCTATGGTTTGAATTATTACCACCACCACCCGAATTGACTGGAGAATTACCAAATCCAGAAGAGCCTTCTCTATCAAGAAGAAATCCATGAGATTTTCTAGGAGGAGTAATTGAGCTTCTAAATGAAGGGGTTTGATAATGCATGGTGAAATCAACTCCTCCAGGACCAGGAGTTCCAGGACTTAAGGTACCAACAAAAGTTGAACTACCAGCACCACCACTTTCATGGTGACCACCATTAAAACTTGTAATTTTAAGTTCACACTTGGAGTTATTTAAAATGACTTCATGTGTAATTGGGTTCATAAACTCATTGCTTCCAATAGATCTTGGACTACAACTTGGAGGCCTATCTAAATGTGTTTTGCTTCCATGAATAACATCTTTGAGATTTGCTATAGACCTTGAGCAACCAGACCTGCCACAAATTCTTCTTGTTGAGATAGTTTTCAAATGATTCTTAACCTTTGGATCATGAACATCAGATGGATTTGATTTGCAGTGTAGGGATCTCTTTAGAGCAAACCAAACTGTTGGCATTTTCAAGCTCAAATTGTACCTACATATAAATTCTAAACAAAATGAAAAGTTCCAAGCCTTTTTATGTTCACTCCATGAATCCAACCATTTGTCAGAACTAAATTTTATTTTTTGGCACCAAAATTTTATGGAATGCATAACACCAAAAATTTGTTTTTTTGGCAACATTTGCCAGGAAAATTAGAGACAGGTATACTGAGAAAAGGAGAGAATGAGGTAAAAACAAAAGAATGAGGTAAAAACCAAAGGAATTAGACATTCAAGGCAAAAATAATGGGAAATATTAAGTATTTTAGCCTTTTGTAGGGAACAAATAAAACAAACACCCCAAAATTTGTTGAATTCATTAATGAAGATATAAGACACAAAGACAGCACAGTTTTGATCCCTTACTTACCAGTTTTCTTTGTTTTAGGACAGGAGAGAGTGACCAATCGAGCTCTAGATGACTGCAAAATCAGCAAAAGTCTTAACAAAAAAAAATCACCTTGGGCAATGGCACACCTTCTGTTATTATGCCAGGATGTCCACAAAAAAACCTAAAAGCTTGCCGCGGCCCCATCAGATATTGCATAACAAAAAGTCTATACGGACCGAGACAAAAACCACACAAAAAACCGTCAAGACACATTACTGGTGGCCTCCTGCTAAATTCCCGAGGGCGGGCTCACTGGGGACCAAAAATCTAGAATCGCTGTGAGGGGCGGTTTTTTCGACGGTTTTATTGTGTGGTTCGTTTAGAATCTCTGATTGCATAATGGCGGCCACCATCAGATATTGCGTAATGGCCAAGAATCGGATAATAGATCAAGTCCAGTTGGGACTCGGTAAAGTAACATATTTGATAAGCCACCTGAATGGACAAAATCATTGGAGGAGATTTTATGGTCATGTTGTAGGAGGGGATTCGAGAGGACACAGGGAGGATTAGGATATATCGATTAAAACCAAGGTGGAGAAGAAATCATAAATTTCGCGGTTGCTTAGAGCAATTCCTATGGGATGAACAAACTCTCATTTTGCTCCCACTATGGAATGAACAAACCAAGAAAATGGATGTTTAAATGAACAGATTTGATGGTTTGAACATCGAGTCGCAACAACGGACGCGCGTCGGATGGAAGAGCGCGCGACCATGCCTAAAACGCCAGTGTCATTTCCAATGACGCCCGAGACACTCCCAATGACGCCCGCGTCATTTCCAATGACGCCCAGTACAATCCGTGAATATTTTACTACTTTTTAATCTTATTTTATCCCACTTCATCCTATTTTATCTCACTTCATCCTATTTTATCTCACCTAAATATTACTCCATTCGTCCTAAATTATTAGTCCGCTTTGACTTAGTCAAGATATTAAGGAGACCGGAGGAGTGTACAAAATTACCCCTATTGAATGCTATGTTATTACCAAAATTAAAAGGAGTATATGGATTATGAAATATGTAAGGAAAATACATATTTAGTAATTTTATTATTTATAGAAATTAGTAATTTTATTATTTATAGAAATGTTTAAATTGAAGATAAAAATAAAAATCTTTATGGATTGATTTAGTAGATTTGTTTCCTATTGAGAAAGATATCATTTAAGATTTTAGATTGGTTATTACATTTAAAAATAATTTTATAATTATAAAAAATTTAAGGGTATATTTGAGAGTTTGACTAAAAAATATGACTATAAACAGAAGTTGGCCAGTATTTTAGGACAGACGAAAATAGAATAGAGGACAGAAATTTTAGAACAGAGAGAGTATATTTTATTTTTCATCTTTACCCTACAAAACATTTTATATTAAAAAGAAATACTAGTGGGCCCCTAGAAAACCAAATCTGTTCATTTTGGTCTGATTTACCATAGTGGAGAAACGAGTTTGTTCATCCACGTGGATGAACAAACTAAAAAATTTGTTCATTCCCATAGGAAATGCTCTTATGACCTTATGATAGCCAACACCTTTTTTAGAAAGAGACAATCTAATTTAGTTATTTACAATTGTGGCCAACACTTTACACAAATCCATTATATTCTTATTAGGAGAGAGGACAACCGAGAGTACTTAGATTGCGAGGCTAAACCTGGAGAATGTTTTTTTATACATCATAAACTCCAAGTATCCGATTTGACAGACGAGAGTGCTTAGATTGCAAGGCTATACCTGGAAAATGTTTTTTTCAATACATAAACTCCAAGTATCTAATTTTTATCTTAAAAAATGTATAAAACAAGATAAAGGCGCTAAAATTACAAGGACGAAGTGCTGGAATCTTAAAAAGACGTCGCACGAGTGTTTAGATATATGGAGTCGATATGAATGCTGGCTGCATAGGTGTGTGGAGTGATGAAAGTAAGTGGACGCGAACTTAAAGATACTTGGTAGTGGAACGAGCACGTACAGTAGAAGATTAAAAAGAGATGCTACAAATATGTGCGTCACCATAGTATCAAGGAGACCATAAAAAAGTACAAAGCCCCAAAAAAGAACGTAAAGTGAATGGTGTGTGCGACAAGGGGTCGCGCTTATGAAGGAATGTATCGGAAGCTAAACACCGAGGAGGGCGAAAAGAACGTCTACAGAATATCTAGACTTTGTGAGGGGGAAACGAGATAATGAAACCAAGTTAAATGCATCAAAGACGAGAATAATCAAATTTTGTTGAAGGACTCTGAGATTAAGAACGAGTAGAGAGGATACTTTGATAAGCATTGCAACGGAGAGGGTGATAACACCGTGACCAAGCTAGATAACTCTTCTGAGTGCACCAATGGAATATTTGTTCAGGGTATTCAAGAGTGCGGGTAAATGAGGCTAAAAAAGACTAAATGGGGGTAGTGCCGGGGCCAGATAACATCCTCGTTGAGGTATAGAAACGCCTCGGAGATGTGGGGATAACGTAACTAACTGTGGATGGGGAAAACGGTTCACTGGTTTTTTAGGAAAGTGAAGAGTCGAGCGTGTCGTCGAGACTCCTCGACCGAGCAAACTGCTTAACCTCACACAGATGCATCGCTGCAAAGGGGTGCTTAGATTCGAGAGATCAATCAGCCAGGACTCGGCCTAAACCAAGACAATGGCCGTTCCGAGTCAATTCGGTCGCAAAGAGGGAGATGGGTTGATCTGTAGGAGGGAAGCCGAGAATTGTGTGGGATCGGTGATGATCAAGGATTGTGGGTGTGTTGAAGGTTTACGCAATATTCTTTGAATCGCTAAAGTTGAGTTCTATGAATAAGTTTGTATCGAGTTGTCGACGGATAATGATGATGCTGATGATGATATTCTCCTCGATTTAGACTTATTTATATTGCAAGAATGATGAACCACTGATCCCTGTAAGTGTGACGGTTTCTTGAGTGTAAGAGTGGGAAAGTGGGAGATCGTGGTAAAGTCAGTTCCATGTCGTGTGGAGACTTGACTGATCGTGCACCCACTACTTTTCTAACTCCTTCAACTGTTGACACAACTTACGCACATTTCTCGTCGTGGATGAATCCACGTCTCAGAGGCCGCCCAGACCAAAACCCTAGTTGTTATCCCCAAATTTGACGTGATTGATGCCTCACGAATCGTGGAGTCTGCATGACAGACGTGTATTTAGTTTGTCAGTTGTTGACTGATTAGGCAATGAGCCTAGGTTTTGTTGAATCGAGCATGTTTGGCAAATGCTTAGCGATTCATGAATGTTAATGTTGCTCTTCTGAGCAAATATCGTAAATTTGACGAGTTGTTGAATATTGATGAGTTACTGAATATTTGTGGATTATTCGAACAACTGAGCAAGTATTGCTTGATTCGACGAAATACTGATAAGTTACTGAATATTGATAGTTGGGTTAATATTCTAGCAACTGAGCAAGTATTGCTCAATTCGACGAATTACTGAATATTAAGAATTTGACGTGCAATTGAGCAAGTATTGCTCAATTCGACAAATTACTGATAAATTACTAAATATTGATAGCTGGATCAATATTTGAGCAATTGAGCCAATGTTGCTCAATTCGGACGAAATATTTATTGGTGACGCGACCCAATAAAATATTAAAATATTGGTAAGTTACCAAATATTATATAATTAATCCCGTGGGTAACATAAATTTATTTGGTGTTTGAACTTGCTCGAGAATAATGATTTGTTGAGCGTTTGTTGAAAACCCTAATTTTTGATTTAATGACATTGAAAATAGGTCATGAGCAAAGGAGGGACCGACCACATGAGACCATGGACGTCCATGTGATGCCCAATTGCTCAAGTGAGCGTGTACCAGGGTTCTCGGTTGGAGAGTTGGTGAAGGAATGATGATTAAGTGCGGTTTCATCATTTAATCAAAAATACTTTGGGTTACGCATTAGATGATAAAACCTAAGTATGAAAGATGGGACCGACCAAGAGAGCATGGGACCGGCTCTCGGTGGTCACGGGGACCAACTGTTGTCCGTTTGAGCAATCCCGGGTTGGTTGGAGAGAGTTTGGGCCAATATGAGCAATTGAGCAAATTAGGTCAGAATTATGAAAACATGTGGGACCGGCTTTGTGCAAGCCCTAGGAATGACTCTGGTCGGTCATTAAGGCATGCTCGTGTTACCATGGTGTCCGTGTCTCCGTACTGAGAGTTCCAGTATTTTCTGATGTGCGTTCGAGCAACATTGTGAATTTTCAGAAGAGTTTATCTTGACTGAAATTCTTGATTTTTGTTGGAATGGGCATGTATGCTCAATTGATCAGTATTTTGTAAATATTAAAATAAGAATATTTTAACATTCAAAATTGCCGTGAGAGGCTAGCCGGTCATGCGACCATGTTGGCTTTTGAATTTTCATGATTTGAGCAAAATTTGAGAAATTACGAAGAAATCATGATTTTTGCTCAAATCAAAGAGTTTCATGAATTTGAGGAAAATAATAATTATAAAAGACTAGGGATTGCAGGGTGTGGGACCGGCCACGGCTAGGGCATGGAGAATGTTGCATGGTCCCGCACTCCTTTCCCTATTTTATAATATTATTTTTCATGAATCCGTGATGTTATGGAGAATCCATGAGTTTTTGTTGAAACGGAGGAGTTTCATGAATTTAGGGAATAATAATTATAAAAAGCTAGGGATTGTGAGGTGTGGGACCGGCCACGGCTTGGGCATGGCCGGTCGGCTATGTTGCCCGGTCCCGCACACCTTTCCCTATTTTATAATATTATTTTTCATGAATCCATGAAGTTATGGAGAATTCATGAATTTTGCAAAAACAAGGAAAGTTGCTAAAATCAAGGAGTTTTTCATGCGTTCATGAAAATAACAAAATAGGGAAAAATAATGGAAGAAGCATGGGGACCGGCCACGGCTAGGGCATGGCCGGCCGTCCGGTGGGCCCGGTCCCTGGGCGCTCCTTATTATTTTATTAATATTTGTTGTTTTCTCCTGTTTTGCGTAGGATTCCTCATCTGTCCATATTTTTGGATGCTCGTTCGTGCATCCGGGTGCTCAGTCGTGCATCATTGTCGAGTACACTTACACTATTTTTGTGGGGCTTACTCGGTGATGAGCCAGATGCCCGATTATTGAGTATTTATTTCTAATCCATGAAATTCAGTGTAGAATAATTCATGAAATTGAACAATAAGAATGAGTAGTTATTTATTATCAATTCATAGGATCGGCTGTGGATTCGACCATGAATTCGGAATAATAAAACATGCATTACCATTCCATGGGATCATGGATTCGACCATAAAATCGGAGTAATAAAGTTATCTATTACCATTCAATAGGATTTATGAAATCGGAGTAATGAGATAATACGGTTGTTTATTGCCATTCTATGAGATTAAGCCGTGGATTCGATCATAGAATCAGAACAATTGTTATTGCCATTCCATGGGATCAGGTCGTGGATTCGACCATGGAATATGAGCAATTGTTATTGCCATTCCATGGGATCAGGCCGTTGATTCGACCATGGAATAGGAGCAATAATAGATCATTCTGGGAATTCAGTGGTGAATGTCACGGCAGAATTAATCTATGTGCATAGTCAGGAGACGGCTAATATTCCGAAGGCGTTCTCAAATCTTACGAGAACGCCCGAGTCTATACACGTCGCCCTACATATTCAGGATCAGTGAGTGTCACTGTCCTGAAGGCGATGTTGCTCTCAATCTTACGGAGAACCGCCCAATTGTTCTTCTATGTAGAGGGGGGTCGCTCTCATGTAGTCAGGGAACAGTGAGTATCACTTACGTCCTGAAGGCGTTAAGCCCTCTCAACAAACAATTATGTAGGAGGACCGCCCAATTATATTATTCTACATAGAGGGCACAATGAAATGCCAGGGATCGAACGCTCAGCTAGTGGAGGCTTTTCGAAAGACATGTTCATCATGGCTTCGTAAAATATGAATCGTCACATGGAAGTCGTATCAGAAACATGCAGTATCATGATCTTACGGTTTTGATCTTTGTTGAAAATCCACCATCAACATTAAGTCCCCTTCTTAGTGAGGAACAGTCATGTTCCACAGTAAGCATTAGATGGTGATTTTCAGTCGACGAGATCGTGGTTGAACTCAGTTTACAAAGGTAGTTTCAGAATCCTCGATTTGCTCCAATGGTGTCATGTACGAGCAAATGTTCGGGTGAGGACCCTGATAGTGTGATAGAATGTTATTTTGTGGACATGGAGAGGTAAAGTGCTGCTGATTTGGTCGGTCAAAAGTCTAGTTTTTGGTCGATTTAGGATTTTCGGGCCCGAACCCAAAAAAGGAAACCCGTGTTTTATTAGGTTTTGGAAATAGAATTAATATAAAAGGTAAGTAACCCTAATATTCTTATTATTTTGATCGATTGAGCACCTTCATCTCTTCATCTCCTTCACGTGTGCAGCGGGGAAGAAAAATTTTGCTTAGGAAAAATCGCAGCGACGACGATCACCGTCCTGGGTCGATTTTTACGGCAACAGGTAAGTGCGTTTTTTTTTTTTTTTTTGTTGTGTGTTTTGTGATTTCATGAGTTGTTCATAAAACAAAAATCCCATAGTTGCATGTATACGTAGGATTTATAAAGAATTTGTTTTTAGAGAACGTATGAATGCCCGTTTTTCTCGTTAGTTTAGGAAACGAACAAAAATTCCTAATATGGAAGAGATACATAAAATTTTGTATAGACATGGTATAGTTGCAGTAGTAAAAGTTTTGTTTATTAGGTTTCATGAAAACCCAAGTTTGTTTCAAAGCATGGACTTTGCAAATACTTTTAAGAACGTAGGATTGTTCGTAATAAAAGTAGTAAATAATAATCCTTAGAGTTAAAGGAAATTTTTGAAAAGACCTGGAGTTCATGATAAAGTTTATTTGTAAACTTTCAAAATTTTGTTTGGAATATGTGGACTTTTACAAAAATAGAAAAGACCCTGGTTTCGTAGACAAATGCTCGTTTGAGCAAAAAAAGGTTTTTTTTTTTTTTTTTTTTTTTTGTTTTTTGCGTGAGTTATTAAACTCACTATTTTTTTATTTTAAAATACGTGACCTGTTCACGATTTTGTTTTTTAAAAAGAAAATCAGATTTTGATTTATGGGAAATTGTTGAAAGCAAACAATGTTTCCATGAGTTGATGAATTCGTAGTGTATGTGCAAGTTTGGTGATTTTATAGTGTATGTACACGTAAAAATCAGCGAATATTCACATGGAAGGTTGTGTGAATTATTCATAGTTTCATGAAAAGCCAATGTTGACTTTAAATAATAAGTTTTTTGCTCGGCTTTGCAGATTTGAAAGAACGAACAAGTTTTTTTTTTTTTTTTTTTTTGAGGTTTTACGTTGTTATCATTAAGTTCGTGAAATCGTAAACAGGTAAGAGTTAAGGATTACCATTTTTGCAGACGCGATTGTGAGCATCGTAATTGTTTGATTGCTTTAATTCCATTGTACTGATGAAACTCGTGTGGAATGTTGTAGCTATTTGGCAGAGATGACTCGATTCCGTAATGATGCAGAAAGTGACGTTTCCAGAGACACTTCTGGAGATGATGTTTCCACAGATGCATCTTCTAGAGATGATGATTGCTCCGGGGATGGCAATTCTGGAACTTCTCATGGGAAGGAGGAGATTCCCAAACCCAAGAACATTCCAAGCACTGAAGACAGGTTCTTTGAATATTTGTATAGGCCAGAAAAATGCCCTTTAGGTTCTTCGTTTCGGTTGCTCATAAATCCCAGGACTACTGCTCAGAATAAGTTGGTGTCTCCTTCAGCAATAATTCGGTTCTGTTTAGAAGGGAAACATTATTCGGCTTCTCATGTGGAACTCAAACTTTCTCGGAAGCCGCTGACGCATTTTTCTGGATGGGCAAGGCATATGCTAGGCCACAGCCGTGTGAGGGCCTTGCTGGATAGTGCACAGGTGACGCGAGCCATTCAAGCTGCTGGAGATTTGATCATTAATCATGATATACTAGGTATCGTGGCTTTGCTTGCTCTTTGGTGTATTCCTACTCATACCTTCATATGCAGATGGGGAGAGTTCACAATTACTTTAGAAGACGTAGTCGCTTTGTTGCATCTTCCAGTCACCGGAAATTTCCCTGGAGAACTCTCGACAGAGGAGAAGCTGATATCTCGTACTTTGGAAACTAAGATGCACGAGTTCAATGAGTCTCCCAAATTTTGCTATGCTCAGTGGTTGAGGTACTGGTGGCCGAGAGATAGAATTCCTGAAGAACCTGTTGATGGTACCCTATCCATTGCCGCTTTCCTGTGCTTGTGGATTTCCAGAGATATTTTTGAGTACATCGGACATTTGTTGAAGCCATTAGTGATACCCTTTGCTATTAGGATGGCTAAAGATGAGAAACTTCCAATTGGTAGCCTGTTTTTAGGTTCATTGTTCGCCAACTTGGACTCTTTGGTTATTGACTCCAGTGTTTCTAACGGTTTCATGAAAATTGAGACATATGCTAATACCATGTTCCTCCAAGCTTTGATGTGGGAGCATCTTGAAAATTATGCTCCGATTCCTCGTAGCATTTTGCAAGGGCCTAATGTCGACACTCGCATGCTTTCCTTGAGAAAGACAACGCCAGGATCATGAGGTGGTCTACAAAGCAGCCGCAATACAAGATATGCATTACCGATATTCTGGATATTGAATCCGAGTTCAATTTTCGCCCTTGGGTGTCGGTCCATGATCTCTTCTCACAATTGATCACCTTCAACACTGCTGAAGAAAATATCACATTGAAGACTGGTGCTGATTTGAATGATGGAGATAGATCGTTTATATTGATAGGGCATGGAGAATTCAGAGTAGAGGAATACAATATTGATAGGGCAGCTCGGCAAATGGGCGTCGACCATTGTATCCCAGGTCACCGAATGAACAAACCATCAGTTGAGTATTTGAAGGCTAATCCGGACTGTACTCACGTGGAGAGGAATGAGTATTTATCCCCATGCTCTGATCGTGCTAGTTTCGTGACTCCGAGTTACGTAGACTTCTGGCGTCAGCAACTTGAGCATCTGTATGCTTTCGTGATGGATGTTAAGTTCCCAGTGCAAGATTTTCCTTCCCTTGACTCCATTAATGCTCGACCAAGACTAAAGTACCTTTCTCGTGGTGACAAGAGGAAGACATCTCCGGAATGTGCACAGGTAGGCCTCTTTTCTTCACGATTGGTGAGAGTAAGATAGACGTATTTTTAATCATTCGTTGATTTTGTGTAGGATGGTCGTGCTGTGAGGCCTCGAATATGTGTAAACTTCTTAGACCTTCAATAAAGTCCCCAGGGTGGAGAAGGAAGGAGTAAAACAGCTCATAGAATGATACCGAATAAAGTGCAGTCCCTTGCCGCTTCTTTGGTGAGTTGTTAGCATTTCTCTTATCATTGCGGCTTTCTTGTCCATATAATCAGGATCTTAGAAAAGTATTACTAATTTTTTTCAGAATTTTGTTCCATCGGTTATTGAAGGTCTTCATCTTTCCTCTATACGAACAACTCAGGAATCCAGCGTTGATGGAGAGGTTGATGTGAGTATCTTTTCGTGTAAGTGATTTCGGCATTTCCTTGAATGAAAGAATGATGATTATTATTGATAATTCCAGGAGGAAATTGTTGTGTAAATCCAGCATGGTCATGCTATTCATTCGTCTTCGAATAGTAGTGAGAAAGAGAGTCTTCAAGAATCGCGACTGAATGAAGATAATGGTACTTCCAATGTTGATGCCGACCCTGTTAACCCCTCGAATGAGTTGGAGACTCCTCAAGTAAGTATCTACTTTGCATTATCTTCATAGAAGTATAATGTTGTTGACTTTTCGATGAATGCATGAGGATCCCGACAAATATATGATAATTTTTGCCGAAATACGTCATCAGAAAAATTCAGACCTCATTTTTTTAGTAAAAATGCTGTAGAATCTTCATTCGACATCAGATTTTAGCGATCTACCCATATATATTTAAGCTCAGGAAATTTCCAAGCTTTTTCGAAGGAGCTTTTTAAGTTTTGAGCACTTTTAGGGGCCCAAATCAACGAAACAGTGAACTTCCAGGAGACCTCCAGAAAATTTTCAGTCGGTATGAGGTCCAATGTTTTGGCCACAACTCCCTGCTCGCTCATCCGATTTCTATGAAATTTGGATATGTTGTAGATGACATCTACACTAAGAGAATGGTATATGACTCAACCTTAGATTCCTTACCAATTGCTCCCAGTTCGTCGTCTTATACAGAGTAGTATAAGATTTTCCTGACGGACTTATTGAAAAACGTGTCTTATGACTTTTATGCTATTTGCTCATGTCTTGGACGCATAATAGAGAACTTGGATAATGTTATTTCACTTACATGCTGTAATTTATGATTGCGTTGAGTTCCCATGCTTGGACTGCTCTAATCCCGCGTAATTTTCTTATTAGGTGCCAAATGCCGAAGCTGAGATTAATGAGACCAATAATGATGATTCGAGCAATCCCGGCACTATTGATAGTGAGACAACAATCTCTGCACTTCAAGGCCGTGATATGGTTGTTGCTGATATTATTGAGGCAATTGAAATACCAACGGTGATTGCTCAAGGAACAGAAGAAGCTGTGCCTATGATTGTTGAAGTTGCTCCTGAGATTGAGAACCGTATAATAGTGCATGAATACTCTACTGCAGGGATTTTTTGTGAGCCTTCATTTGTTGCTTCACACCCGTATCATTTATTTGTTGGTGGATTCAGCGTCCCGTCTCCACAGGGTATGCCAGCATGTATGAGAAGTTGTGGAA